>NW_010584445.1:390545-423516 GCF_000705375.1 Tinamus guttatus | reverse complement strand
ACAATTAGTGTTGAATGAATAGTGCCCAAAATTGCAGTTGTAATGTATGTTATTATTCAGACTTCTAAGTCATTTTAAAGGAAATGATTTGTTCTGAAACTTAGTTTTTTAAAATTTGGGGTTTTTAGTAGGGGAGTCTGTATACTAACAATCTGGTTGAAATCCGTAAATACTGGATGAATGTCAACTGTTTCAGAATCACTGATCTTTGAATGATTTTTTCTTCAAGAAGAGCCTTTATTATAGGCAAGCCTCAAAAGTAGTTGCAATGAGATCTGACAACTTAGGTAACAGATTCAGAACATTATTACTTGAATGCCATATACTATATGTTCCATATCTTTTTTGCCCATCTAATGTAGAGTGCTACTCTGTTCAGGTAAACATCTTGCCCTATATATATATACATATTTATATTTATATATGCAATTATTTCTCACAGTAGTTCAGGGAACCCTTAGAATCTCTGAATTGTTCTCATGCATCCTGTATTTATTATTGCAATTTAGAGATGCCTCAAACCTACTATACGTGGACTGGGCAATTGGTATGTGCATTATTGTACACCAGTTCTACAGTATGGTAATGTGTGAGGTGCACTTTATCTAAACTTATATAGCAAGACTGCCATGTCATAAATGGTCTAGCTTTTTGTGCATGCACAGATGAACTGCATGGTGCATTTGTATTGTATCTATTTCCTGATAATGTACAGCTCATACCCAAGGACCTTAGATATTCGATATTTACCCTTGTCTCTTAAGCTCCTAGGGAGCAGTTGCTGTGCACGAATGCAGTTCCCAACAAAGAAAGTATGGAGCTGCTGACTGGTCTGGCAGTCAATTGAGGCCAACTATTAAAAAAAAAGGATTAAATCTCAAAAAACCCTAAATATACTTTCTATTGTAAATAGCAATAAACAGTCACAGGGAAGGACTGCTACTTCAGAGGAGCTTTGGAAGGACTAGGCAGGCACCAGAGAAGCTGGAAGTAGTAGTTGTTTTGGGGTGGACAAGTAATGGAGCTGACCTGAACTGTACCACTTCACTTGCTGGTACTCAAACAATACAGAGGTCAGTCCTGTTGAGAGTTTATTCTTGCCAAAGTTGGCTCTGGAGCCAGGTTTGCTTCGTTCTTGGCTTTCGTTAAAAGCTTAATCCCTCTAGAGAGGGTGCGCAGGGAAATAGGCTATAGCTTGGTCTCTGGAAAAATGGAAGCAGGAGAGATGCAAAAACTGTCATATAGTAAAGCACTGAGTTATATTCAAAGTAAACAGCATTTGTTTACTTATAGCGCATTGTTTTACTCTTCTCCTCTGTTGATTCTGTTCTTATAAATAAATGAATAATATTGCACAAGCTGTCTTGTGTCACTAGGTTTGCCAGCTGGCTACAGATAAGTCTGGAGATAAGATTGTAGTCAGGCTGAATCCAACTGGACCTCCTGATGTAGGATAAACAAGCAGGAGACGTAAACTAACCCTCAAGTCCCAGAACAGGGTGTCTCATGATACCCTTCCCTCGAAACACATGTGGAATCGAAGAGGTTAAGGGCACAGCTCACCCCTTCAGTCATAGTAGGTTCCCACCTTAGCTGCAGAGTGGTTCACCTGCAGGCAGCTTGTGTGTGTGAATGTTGAAATCACTGGCACCAAATATTAAGAAAAAATAAAACTGAAAAAAGAAGTCATGTAAGAATTGACTTATTTTTAGCATATATAAAGCTAATGGATATTTACTAATGTTTTTATATTATTTTGGAGTTGTACACAATTTATTCATGAAGCAATTAAATGTACTGGCATAACTTTAAAAAGAATACTGTGACACTTTAACTCAGTATATATTAATCTGTTTAAGAATAATAAAATTTGAATGTTATTGGAGACAAATTTCAGAAGTTTAAAGCTACCGAGATTGATAGTTTTGAAAATCGTTTTTAAGTATTTTGAATTTTTAACTGTCATTATGTTGCTAAATAACATTGACTCTGGAATGACTTACATCCTTCTGCAGTAATTCAAAAATATTATGACAGCTATAGTTTTATAGTAAGCATAAAAATCAGTGAGGTAAGTTCAATGAGGTAAGGTTAGTGCTGGAAGTTTTATTAACAAAAATTTTTAAGTATTAGCACAACAGTTACAATTCCCATGTGTTTTACAAAATTTGTTGGGGTGGTTCTGAATATTAAATTCTGACCTTTGGACTAGTTGTTTAAGCTACCTAATTTTAATGATAGGAGTAGGCAAAGATATAGGTTTGAAGAAAGCAGCTGTTAGGCAGTCGGCTGCATGGATGGGCCACACATGGGCAGGAATTTTTTGTAGCATGTAACATTGCAGAAAGCACTGGTTTCAAACTGCCTGAGAGAACCTCTTTTACGTCGGCTGCTACTTCCATTTCAGCTAAGACATTTTCTTGTGTAGTGTGAGCGCTCAGAGTTGCCATTTCTCTCTTTTAAAGGAAAGCATAATCTGGACTAGTGAGAAAAAGAATGAAAGGGCAATCAGGACTCATTAGGGGAGGAGGTGGCTATGTTGGCTCTTGGGAGCTGTATATATAATCATAGGATCAGAATGCTTAAGGTTGGAAGGGATCTTTAGAGGTCGTCCCTCCCTCAGTCTCTCCTCATAGGGCAGATGTTCCAGGCCCCTGATCATCCTTGTAGCCCTGCGCTGGACTCTCTCCAGCAGCTCCACATCCCTCTTGTACTGTGGAGCCCAGAACTGGACACAATACTCCAGATGTGGCCTCGCCAGGGCTGAGTAGAGGGGCAGGATCACCTCCCTCGACCTGCTGGAGATGCTGCTCTTAATGCACTCCAGGATCCCATTGGCTTTCTTGGCCACGAGGGCACACTGCTGCCTCATGGGCAACTTGTCGTCCACTCCCTCTCTGCAGAGCTGCTCTCCAGAAGGTTGGTCCCCAGCCTGTACTGGGGTTATTTCTCCCCAGGTGCAGGATCTTGCACTTGGCCTTGTTGAATTTTGTAAGATTTCTCACTGCCCAAGTATCCAGTCTGTGGATAATACCAATGTGCTACCTTTCATTAAATATGTCAAGTAAATGTATTTAATCTATTATGCTATCAAAGGATTTGCCCTTCCTTGTGCAGAATTATTGAAAGACTTTGTGATAGTTATTCTATAAGGGAAGCGTTCTGGTTTGATTTTCCTTGTTGTGAAGTCTCTTTCCTGTTAGTAATGTATGTATGATGTGTGTATCTGCTTTAAAAGCCTCCCCTTTTTGCCAGTTCTCAAGTACTGAAGTAGTAAATGGAGAACAATAGATTGTCCTTTGAAGTACATGAAGCCTGCTACACTATCAGCTCTATAATAACATAATTTTCTGAATTAAAATTTAAACAATAGAAATCATAATACCCAGAGGGACGGGAGTGATAAGGTTGTTGCTAAAGCAATAGATGGAAGTGGAGTTTTTCTCCAGTTAAGGGAAGAGCTAGTTTACTCGCCAAAGCTTTAACTTGGAACAAGAATATAGTCAGTGTATGCCCTTTTTGCTTTCCTTTATAATTCCATACTGTAGAAAGATTTCCCCCAAACCTTTGCTTTAGCAAATATATTCATTTATGGTGGTAAAATAAATAATTCTTAACAGTGAAACACAGTAGTGCTTCTTCACGTTTTACTTCCTCACAGAGCTCCATAACATCAAAAATGCTTTCATAAATGATATATGTCACACGGCATATAAGTTAAATGGCTAACAGTAAGGGACTTCAAGAATTAGACGTCTTGACTGGAGCTGGTCATGAGTGGCGAGTGATGACATGAAGATTAATGAAGTTTGACTTTGAATTTGGCAATTTTTGGTGCTTACATGAACTTTTCCTTTCTTTCTAAAGTATAGCCCAATGCTGAAGTTATACGAAGTGTTGTATATTTCCAGAGCAAGTGGCAGTTTATTGTATTAAATAGTTGAAATAAGTAGTTGCTGAGGAAAAATCAGTTAGAAAAAAATAAAAAGCAATTTACTTGGACAAATATCAAATCTGCCTTTGCTTTATTTTTGTGGAAAATTTTAACGTTTTTTAGAACGCCAAGTTTAACTAATATATGTACTGCCAAAGCTTGGGAAAAAATAGTGAGTCTTAAAATTACAGTGTTGAATGAAAAGCCAAAGAGTGAGGTTTTGTGCACTAGCAATCCTTATCCTTTAATATATTAAAAATACATATCTGATACTGTTAAATTACCCATATTTTGTTTTCTTTCAGATTATATTTAAAATGCAGTAGACATAAAAGGAGCAGTAACAAAATGGCAGACATTTCTCGCAGTACACTGGCATGCTGCGTTTAGAATTCTTCATTGTTTCACTATTTTAGAGATGTGAGATTTCACTGCACCATTTTCAGGGAACATAAAGATAATTTATAATATTGGCAAGTCTGTCCTGGCTTTACACGAGACATAAGGAGGCTGTTTTGCTCCTTGTCTTCCACAAGATGAGGAGCTGACTTAACAGCTTTATGGTTTTACACGATCTGGAGGTTCAGGTTTGACTTGTGAAATGATGTCATGCATGCTTAGCACCAAGCAGATCTGTATAGTAAAAGGTTGCATGTAGTTCAGGCTGAGGTAGTTTTGCTTCACATTATGAGCAATGTAAAAGTCTTGGTTCATGATTATTGGAGGCAGAAACAAGAATGCAGAGAAGCAGAAAATGACTGACCTAACCAGTGTTCTTGTAAACCTCCACACTGCATTCCTGTGAACAGAAAATGAATCTGTTCATCTAAGACCACACACAGTATGAGCTGCTTATTCAGTCTCCCAGACTGGAGCTCACTCAGGGCTCTGCCTTTCTGTGAGAACTCACATGGAGCCCTGATTGCAGAGCAGCCCCTTGCTACGCATGTTGCTGGGGGATGATATGCCTATTTTATCTCAATGCCTACATTCCATCACGTGGGTGATCTTTTGAGGTTTAAGTGCTTTGCTGTATCACTCTCAGGAAATCTGACCACTGGTTGATGCTATAGTAAACATAAAAAAATTATGTACAAGAATTAAAAAAAAAAAAAAAAAGAGGAGAAACTCCAAAAGAGGTAAAAAAAGGAGAACACCAAAAGAAGAATACATGTTTTTCAAAGACGATTTTGGATCTCTGTGCTTCAAACTAAGGTATGGGAAATTATAGAAAATTTTACGGCCTAGGTGTCTTCACACATGCAAAGCATAAGCTACTGCTGTCATCAGATACCCTCTTTTATGCAATGCTTGTAGGTTTTGTCAGTAACCCAACTGATAAGCCTCTCTCTATATCTGAGAAAGATTTCCATTTCACTACTTAGCAAGAGATGAATTTCCTCCTACCTCAGACTCCAGCTGGAACAGTAGATCAAGTGCATGTTTGAGCTATGGTTCAGTGAGAAAGGGCTGGGAGATAAAGTTTAGCTTCCTAATGCTAACACTGGATTTGCTGCGGCTTGCAAGAGATCTTGCAAAGCGTTGTGGAAGTGTCAAAGTCTCAGATGGTGAGTGGAAGGCGTGATGGTGCATGTGTCCCTCTTGGAGGAATTTACAAGTCACTTGGTCTCCCTCCTTGTTTTCTTCCATGGATTTTTCGGTCACCTTTGAGAAGAGTTGTTTTTAATTACTGAGTAGGAGAGGTGACTAGTAGCGACAGGAGTGGTGGTGGAAAGAAATTTATGAGGAAGAGAATTGTTTGCTTGGCTGCTAGAGTTGGGATAGGAGAAGGATGGATAGAGAAGAAAAACCTCAAGCTGCTGCTCAGATGAGTTCAGCCAAACAGAACTGTATCTAGCAACTCTGTAGGCTACTGTGTTTTCCCAGTTGCTGGGAACAAACTCATTCCATTGCTTGCTGAGAGTACCATCAGCTGTAAAACAGGCTTGTGACGTGTGGAAGATTGGAGTTCATGCCCTGCTGATGAAGAGCAGTTCTGGAGCTCCTGCTGCAGTGGTATGACCTGCTTCTCTGTTGCTGCTTAAGGGCCTAGCAGAGATTTTTGTGATTTGACTTACGGGATTACTTATGGGCGTGCAACGAATAAGTAAATAAGTACAAAGATCATCTGCTGATGAGTATCTGATGAGATCTTGTTGTTTTTTAAAAAAGGGTCGGAACTTTTCCTGCTCCTACCCTTTTTCAAAAGTTAAATCATTGAATTTTGCACTGCATACTGCACACCAGCTGCAAGACCCTATTACTTTAATATTGTAAAATCTTAAGAATAAATCCTAGGGAGTGTAAATCTTTTTTTCCAGTGTATAGAAAAGCAGTGAGCTATTTTAAGAGCAGGAAGAACATGGATTTTGAGATTCAATAGATCATCTAAATTGGTCCCCAACCAAGCTTTAAAATGACATTGCGAAGACTTGTGCTCAGAATAACTTTAGCATTACAAAACTCAGAATATAAATAAAAATAAATCAGATTCTGCTGATTGTTTTGTACTTTAATAATGTTCTGATCAACTAGAAAAAAACTAGATTGCTTAACACACATGGCCTTTTCTGACTGCTCAAATTGTACTACTTAAAAATGCTGAACTAACATTCATGTCCTTTAAGTTACTTCCTTCTAGCTTTTTATTATGAATAAGCTTTGTGAATTTTCACGTTAATGTCAATTTTAAACCCTACTTCTTCATTTTCTGTCATTTTTATGTTTGAAATTTGGATTAGTGAATCTAAAATTTCTCACTTGCCTGGCTTCCTGGAGCTAACTCCCTGCTAGATGGAGAATTATTTTAGATTGCCACATCATATATTTTCAGTCTCAGCCTTGTCTCCTCAATGGCATACCTGCAGCCAAAACAAGCCTGTGTGGATCCACTTAACGTGAACACCTCCTGGTTTCAGAGCAGTGGAGGAATACAGTATCAGACAAATGGTCTCTGTTCAAGGAAAGGTGGCTTTGGAATAACAAATGGCTGTGGCGTTTTTAATCATAGCTCTGTACCTGGCGTGATGTGATAACGTCATTCTAAGGGCTGATTCTTTTGCTGAATTTCTCTATTCGCACATGGACTCTGCATGCTCTCTGCGTTAGATTGTGCATTTCTTTCTCTGGGTAGAAAGTGTGATTGTGGCAAAAGGTGTTTAACAGTATTTTTAGTATATCCTCTCCTGGACTGTAAGTTATAATTTGTTATTTCAATTTTCCAGAAGGCTGGTTATTTAGGTAAGAGTAAACTCTGATTTCTGTAGCCCAGGCTTGACTCTGGGAATTTCAGCACCAACAAGGGCTTGAGTTTGTTCTTTTGTGGTGATTAAAAGTGCAAATTTCTGATAAGAGCTCTTGAAAAGGCTTAAATGAGCGGACCAAATTGAATGATCTGTTTATCATTAAAGTTTGCTATTCTTTCATGATGACCTTTTTATAGTGGTCATTTTGTTTAGAAATTTGTTTTCAATAATGAGGTTTACTTAAAAATTGTCTTTTAGTATTTAAAAGCGTACATGATGAAAGCTGCTTTTTACCCCAGATTTCCCCACCCATGGCTTAAGCTCTGTTGCTGGTGTGCTGCTCAGCGATTCATTTGTAGCTGCATTTCTGAAGGGTATGTGCATGCAGGGATGATCTAGTTGAAGTGGTCATTGAAGGGAAAAATATACAGAATTTACAACTTCCCAAGTGTTATTTATTTATTTATTTAACAATTGATATGTTGGTTCCTGCTTGTCCTGTTATCCTGTACTATATAGGAGGATTCTGTAGGATGTCAGAGACAGCAGTAATAAAGGATACAAGATTTCATTTTGCAGCTGTAGTTTCTGTTGCAATTTCATCTTAAGGTTTCACTTCCACTTCACTATCACATCATTATAAGAGTACTTAAACATCTGCTATACTAGGATGGAGTTTCATTATTATATTTCAATTTAAAGAAGCTATACATATATATAAATATATATAAAATCCTCTGAATATCTTTTAGAAACTGCCAACAGTGGTAATAGTATGTTAGGAGTTCTTGAAGGTTGTCTCAGTGCTCATTGTAACATTGACTGCTTCCTCTTTGGTGTTGAGTAGGATGACACCTTTTCCACTGAGACTCACTTACTACTCTAGGTTGAGTAGGATTTGCATCTGTGAGGTAGGAGTGTTAAATTGACTTGAATAATTTACACTTTATTGTCTTGCTCTTTGTTTCTTCCCTCCCTTCATGACATTTTTTTTTGTTTTTCTTCCTGGAATCATTATCTTTGTCCACTGCTGTGGCCCTTTCTGTCTTTTCACATCATTCTTACTTTCCTGTTTCTTGATCATAATCTTCAAAGAGCCAATTCCTGCCTCTTCAGTTCTTTGAGCAAGTACCCTGTCATTTTGATTTTCCCTCTTGCTGCTTTGTTCCTTGTTTATCCAAATGGTTTTCCTTTTTCTGATGATGCTGATTTTGCTACTGTCCTTGAATGTGGATGGTGCCTTATCCCCCAACCATTTATTGGTAATGGAAGAGTCAGCTGTTTTTCTTCTTCTAAACTTTTACAAGTACCTAAGCTTTTAATTACAATTAGCAGTAGAGCTAGAAACAGCTGCATACAAATAGTAACCAGCATCAGGTGACCTGCAGATTTTCTCTGATCACCACCAACTATGCTTCTGACAATAACTAGAGAACTGTTGAAATTGTGTTAAAAGAACAATAACACACATTCCTGAGCATTTGTATAGCAAAGAAGATAAAATACGTATGCTTCCTGCATACTCAGAATGCTTGCTCAACCTCTCATTTGTTTTGGAGGGATAGTAGGGTTAGTTTTCTAAAGAGGAAAGACAGTTATGTATAATGACTTAGATATTTCTTTACTAAAAATGGTGGAGAAGATGCTTCTGTCTTTGGAAATACCCATTATTTTATCTGACAGGACTTGGTGCTTGCTATAGAAATTACAAGGTTAACTGTTAAGTTAAAATATTGCATTTAACTGGTAAGTTAAAAAGATGCATGCTGGAGAAAAATGGAACACAGCAAATGGGGATTCTTTGTAAAATAGTTCAATTCTAGCTTACTGGCCTGTGTCTATTTGTGTGGTGACTGTAATATCTAGTTGTGCACTGCATGGCTTTAATAACTAAACACAGGATATGGAGTACTATTTTCAGTCAATTATATATTTAGTCAAGATGATTCTGGTTTAATCATTTATGAACACATCAGATTAGGGCCGTTTTAATGTATTTCAAGTTTTGACGGTTTCTATTTCAAGTTTTGACTGATATTCAAGTTATATTCAAGTTTTGACTCTTTCTACTCTTTTTATTAATATTTTAGGGCTAAAAGTGTTTTCATTTTTTATTATAATTTAAAAAGGAGAAGAGCCTCTCAAAGCAGGGAAAAAGATCTTGGAAAACCTCCATACAAAAAAAAATTAAGCAACAAAAATCAGTGAGTTATAGGAAATAGTAAAGATGAATAGTACATTTTAGTTAAGACCACAATATGTTTGCTTTATTTGTTCTAGGTTGATGCCTTGAGGTTACGATTGGAAGAAAAAGAAACCTTTCTCAATAAAAAAACAAAACAACTTCAAGACCTCACAGAAGAAAAAGGAACCCTGGCTGGAGAGATTCGAGATATGAAAGATATGTTGGAAGTAAAAGAAAGAAAAATTAATGTCCTTCAGAAAAAGGTAAAATCACTGATGAAAGAATGTGTTATAAAACTTCTGAACCACATGTAAAGAGAATATTTCTTAGAATGTTTTGCTTTTAAAATATTTTAAAAAATATAGGGAGTCAGGGTATCGTTGTCAAAGTGCTTGTTTGATTTGGTTTGTTTGCTTTACTCTGAATCTTCCAAGGACCTTGTAATGGGAGGACTTATATTAAGTCAATTATGTACTTTCCCTATGAAAAATAAGCTAATGATATAAGAATGCAGGTACTTTCTTTAGGTCTTATTATCCTTATTTCTAGATTTCCACAAATTTAGCCAACCCCTTTTTCTCTGTATTGAAGTTGGTTTTAATCAATCATTATAATTTCCACTTGGAGACCTGCTCAGGGGAACCTTTCCTGAGAAGGCAGCTCTGCATGGGTTGTGCACAGAGTAGTTCTGAGTTTACTTACTGCATCTTTCTCCTCACACCCACAAGAAGTATTTATGCTAACAGGTATGTACTGTGTGTGTTGTGTGTATCACTCTTTAATGTATATTGATGTACTTGTGAACATGCAGAGGAAAGGAGAAAAAGTTCATGGAATCAAATATATTTTACTACTTTTCCTTTCCAGGTATATAGCCAATCAAAAGCTGATTCCAGTAGAAAATAACAATTTTTTAGCCTTTTATTTACCTTGAGTGAAAGTTAACTAATTTTGGTTTCATTTGGGATTTTTGAAGAAAAGAATGTATCTTTTCCTATGTTTTGTGTTTTATAAAGCAAATCAACAACTTACCGTAGATCTTCTATTTGGATCTTGAGGCAATGGTTTAATGGGTAGGTGTAGACTCAGTGATCAAAATTGCATGGATACAGTTTACCACAGAGGTGTCATCACTGTCTGGCATGGCTGCCTAGTCAGGAGTATAGTAGGGTTTTTTCTTTTCTTTTTTTTTTTTTCTCTGGTTTTAATAGATCATCACTATTTTATTGGGGCTTTCAGATTTTCTCACCTCTTATGTGCCTGACAATAAAAACAATCACTTCAAGCTGGATTGCCATTCTTAACCGAATCTTAGCATAAACATATATTATGGTCTAGAGCTCTAGTATACAATGTAATAAGTAGCTCATGCCAAGAGCTAAGTGCAAAGTGAGAGGTAATACTGAATTGATTGTTTAGGATTTGAAATAGCGTGTGATTTTTTTCTTAATTTATCCTGAACTCTCATGTTTTCTGCTATAGGAATATGAGCCTCATTGATTACTAGCTTTAAAAGAGAAAAATAATTCATATACCTAACTGACATGATGTATAAGTATGCTTACCAGAAATATTTTTAATAAAGCTATTACCATAAAATTTAGATCTTAACATGCCAGAAATAACAACATCAGGTAATAATTATATCATTTTGTTTCTAATAAAAGAATATCATCTTCGGAAATCTTGTTTTTATAATGACTGTCAGGTCACATTTTAAGTTTTGGGTCATTATTTTGGTTGTGTCTCACTTCCAATAAGTTTAGGAATAATGATGATTTATCCAGATAACTGAAGTGAAATTTTGTCCTGCTCTGGTCTCTCCTGTTTTTTAAATAAATTCAGAGTATTATACTGTCAAGGATGCTTTCCAGAAATTTTGTTGTTGCCAATGAAAAATCACACTTTTTAATGAAACTGGAAAGTGCTTTCTATATTTTCTAGCTAACCCAAGTGCCGATTTTGTCTTGAGCTCTTGTGATTAAACTCCTTGAGCATCCCAGCATCCTTGGCAGCAGGGGTGATCCCATCTCTGGACCAGGATACTGGCATGTATTGGAGATGATGTTCAGCTGTTCACTGCATGACTATTCAAGGCTTTCAAGCTTTTCTGCCATTAGTGCCTTGATATTTAAAAATATCTCTGTGACAAATGATTTTATTCTCACTACATGAAGTAATGCATCCCAGGACATTCACATCTCTCAGAATCTGTCTGAGATGTAGGGAACAGAGGTCCTTTTTGAATATAGGCAAACTGTTCATTCAGTGATGTGTATCTCAGAAACATGTTGGAGTGTATGTGTAATGGTTGTTCTTAGTGCTATAGTATTTTCTTGCAATATTTTTAAACAGTTAGTGCTCAAGAATTCCAAATAATCTGGTAGGAGATGCCTTTTCAAAAATAAAATTCGCTAATACACCTCTTTCCTTTCCAGCTTTAACAGCAGCAACTGCATAAGAGAATGCATTTTGTTGCAAATAATGTAATCACTGTATGTAATTGTAATAATTTTATCTTTTACCTGAATTTAATTATGCTTTTATCCTTCTTTTTGTGGACTTGCAAATGGCACTTGCATTTTACTGTTTCTGGGTCATCATTCCCTTCAAGTCTTTTAGCCACTACTACTACTTCACTAATTATTTCGGTTGAGGTCATGAAGCCAGATGTTTCTGTGTTGAGGATTTGGCAATTGATTTGTTCCCATCATTCACGTCTGTGTGTTGGTTTCAGAGAGTGAGAAGTGATGGGGATTATTTTCGAATGATGTAGAAGAGCTGAAATGGTTTTTTGGTCCCTCTAGTGGACTGTCCTTTGTTTACAGACCTTTTTTTAGGTCATTGCAACAATTGTCTTATTACTCTCGTGAAAATCCTTTTAAAAGGACTAAGAAGGAGTACAAAGAATTGTTCTTGTTCTTCTTCCTAAGTTCTCCCTGAACATTAGATTCTTCTAGACTGTAATTTTATAATGCTTATCTCTCTCTCTCTTTTTTCTTTTTCTTTTTTTTTTTTCTCTGTTCAAGGACAAATTTAATATTGGTGTATTTTTATTCACTTTGGATATGAAGATATATGAATAGGCACTTAGGTTTCTTTCCAAGTTGGAGTTGTGTCTTCTCTCTGGGCAGTTGTTTGGCTTGGGGGATAGAAGCGGTTCTGTTGAGGGCTCCCTGACAAAGGTGGGAGGGAGGCAACAGAAGAGGCGTAGTGGCTCTTAGGGAATGGCAGAGGAACAAGCATAAGGCAGCACGTTGCATAAAAATGGAATGGACTAGTTAATGGGCTAGTAATGCGTTTTCCTTTTATGCAGCGGTTTCGAGGTAGTATTTGACAAAATTTAGAAAAGCACCACACTGTTCAACCTAATTGGCAGGCTAAGGGAGGCCCTGCACTGGAACAGCATGCATTTAGAGGATTTGGATCAACGTAGATTGGCATGGAGTAATAATAAACTTATGTCAATGTCAGGGGTGCAATATTACTTAATATTTCTCTCTTTTAGATTCTTTGGCACCACTGTTTCATTTTAGTGCCAGTAAAGTTGGGTATGTTGTTTTAATAGCCTTGTTTAACCTGGCAAACCTAGTCTTACACCTCATATCTGTCATTTTAGCAAGCAGAGGGGCAGACCTTAAAAATCTTTATGTATTTCATACCAGAATATGCAATCTCTTTGAATACAGTCAAATTAGAGATTGGGAGGCAGAAGTGCTGAGTTGGATGACACTTCTTTCATGTCCCTTTTTACTCCTAACTTCCTCTTTTATATATCGTTAAATCTGGTGAGTTTTGTCTTTTTAGAATCTGCAGATGTTTTAAATTCAATTCTGTACTCAGAACTAGGAGCCTTTTGTGTTGAAAACAGTAGCGACACAGCACAGTGGAGAACGTCCTGCTGGATCATATTAGGACAACAGCTTGTGGAAATTCTTTTGTGGGGATTATTACAAACAACAAAAAAAACCCACCGTGTAAAGGGGGATAATATAATATTCTACTTTCACTTGCAACACAACCTTTTATGTAAAATGCTACAGTTTCCATCTTTAATAGTTTAAGCTTTGTGATTGATGAAGTGCTACATGACTGAAGGCCCTAACCTACCAGCTAATTAACGTTTGTAGGAAATGTCATAAAGTCTTAGCTCTAATGTAATAATTGGAATGTGTACTTGGAGCGGCTGGACTGTGCACACTAGATGATATTGTCCAGCTCACATTAAATTAAAATGTGCTTTACAGTTGATTGCATGCATTACTACTGGCTGTCTTCAAAAAATACTAAATTTACATAATTTCAGAAAAAGAGTAAGCTATGCAAATAAGTCTTAGCTTGTGTTTAGAAAATTTTATCTGTATTGTCACTTGACACAGGTATTCTGGCTGAGAGCACCATAGCTGGAAAAAAACAAATACAGAACAATCTAGCAGATAATTTTATTTCATTTGAACTCAACTTGTAGAAGGTGCAAGCACATCCTGACAGAAGATGCATTTGGTTTTTCACATTTAATCAGTTGGGAGCACCTTTTCATAATCACATGATAGACCAATGCAATTGTTACAGGAGAGAAATCTCTCTAAAATACCTGGTCAATTATGGTGTGCTATCTTTGTTGTTTTGTTTGCCAAATTTTATCAGACAGTGAATAGGCTGTGATGAGAACTGAAGTTTTGAAATTACCACATCACTGAGTTTTGTTTCATTGCTGGAATGAGACAACAGGTGCTGATACCTTAACTCTTCCACAGAATAGACCAATGTTCTGCCTGCAGATTGCAAGTGTTGCTGAAACATTGGGGAGTCATTATGATGGTACATGCAAATTTTGATGGCATTTTCAAAGCTGCTATGATGACTACTGGCTGGTATATAATATTAAGAAATGTTTGTTCCTAATACTATATGTCCACTTTAAGTATACAGTCTTTAGTGTCACTGACTGCTTAAGGTTGCAGCTTTGCCACATCAGATAATGTTAATTAGACATGACAGCCTGAAAGGCTAAAAACTAAATATAGTTTTTCTTCAGGTTAGTAGTGCTGATTCCAATACTGTTAAGATTGTCTGTTCTCTGTTGTGGTTATACACACACAAAAGGAAGCAATCAATTGTAAAACAGACCTAAAATATGGTTAAATATAATATATGAGAGAGATTAAAAAAGACCATTTTTGGGGAACTAACTTAAGGTGTTATGTATATACATTTATCTAGAATTTTAAAGGTACATCTTTAAGCATAAATAATGAAATTTATTCCAGACTGAGTTATGCTAGCTAGTTTTGACAAAAGATTCTTCAAACATAGCTCAACATAGAAGAGTATTTAATAGTTCAAGACTTAAATAACACATAGCCTACAGAAATGCTCTTAGTAATAGTATGTCATTTACAAAGAATGGCCGAGATTAATGAGATGCTTACATAAATTTCTCATACTGCTAGTGTGACACCATGGTGGCATGGGAGAGGAAAGACGTTGTCATTAGATTCTGAAATGCCAGCAGTAATTAATAAAGTTGTCTTTAAATAAGACCCTCAGTTTATTCATGCTGAGAAAGTAGGCAACTCACATGCTGGGAATGTTATGCTGAATGAGAGAGCAGTATTTTCTTTTCAGTAGTTGAAATATCTTTTGAAATATTAAAGAGCTGAGTTAGGTGTAGAAGGAATGGGCTGCAGAAGACTAGGAGTTGTCATTCTTGGAAGGTGTGGAACAGCATAAAGGAATTATTTAGGGAAATAGATGCTTCTTTATGCATGTTCTAAAGAACAAAAGAGGGTTAGAATTGCTTAAGAGAAAAATATATTCATCTGTGAAATAGACTGCCAAGAAATGTAATACAAGCCTACTAACTGAAATTTCAAATGGCAAGAGAGTGTTAAAAATATACCTGATACGAGTTTTATATTAGGTGCCTTTCCATCTTGGATGTATATTCAGCTGATTCACTGCTTATGGAGCAGCATCTTGGAGTAGCGGCCCAGCTGTTTCCTAACCAGCTCAATGAGACAGATTTAATGGGTTTTGTGCCTGCAAGCCATTTACCTCAGAATCTGTGACAACTCATTTCAGTGACAGAAACCCAAATTCTTCAAGAAGTAGCATTATTTGTTCTTTTGCTCCAAAGTACCTAGCTTATGGAACAAAGATGAGCTGAAAACCAGAGGCTTGTATATGTCAGCGGTTATTTTTTTTTCTAACAGGCACTTTTGAACTTCTGGCACAGCAGTTAGCTGAGCTGGGGGTTGGGCAGGTAGCGTGCGTGACTTCTTAGCTTTATGACCAAGATGGACATTGTGAAGGGGAATCGTCCGAGCATGTTGCAGGCTGCCTCTTGGTGTGTTGTAGCTGTGTACACTGTGATTTACTACTAGATTCCAAAATTCAGACGTATTGGATTAGATTATCATTTTTTATATATCCTAGAATAGAATAAATGTTTGCTAAAAGCATCAGATTATTTAAAATGACCAGCTGGGAAGATGTTGCTTAGTGATAATCTAACTAAAGCAAGGATTGGTTTATTCTGAATATCATAGTGATTTTTTTTACATAATCTGTGTGTCAGTTATACCCATGTCAGATTTTCTTTTGGGATACATAAGTTGTCGCCTTCGGTACAATCCTTTGTGAAGTCTGGGAGCCGTGCATCCTGTCAGGCTGTTGTATCTGTAAATGTTGTATACGCTTCTTGATACTACATGTACAGAGGAATCAGCTGTTGATTCCACTTGTTTGGGCAGGTTTTTGTTAATACCGGAAGTATCTCAAAGCTGTAACTACTACTCAGATAAAGTGAGGATCTCGTTTGCCCAATTGAGGATGGAATCTGAATCTCAGTCTCTTCCATTGTCTAGTACTCCTGAATCTAATTTCTGCTACCTAACTAGACACAGTGCTAAGATCCAAGTGAAATAAAAAGGATGGGCAAAGTAGTTCTTGGAAAATTAAATAAAAAAATGGCATGACATTGCTTAGTCTTTAAATATGAAGAAATATCAGGCCTTATTTGCCCTTTGCTTAGGAATAAAACTGCAATAAATCTATGAAAGTAATTATGCCAATGTAAACGCTTATGTATCTGGGAGGAAAATCAGGCCAACTATACTTAATGCATAAGAGATGCCTTGATTGGTCAGGAGAAATCTACTTTGATGTCCCCAGGTAGACTCAGAATCTTCTGTTACTCTGTGTTTAACCACACATTGAAGTGCAGCAAGGGAACATATATACGTAGCTCCTGTAGTTCCTGTTGCTGCTCTTGAGTGATGGGGAGAAGTTGCTAAAGCACTACGTGAATTTCTAAACTATTGTCTTAGAGCAGCAGCTTGTTGATAGACAGAGCTAGGTGTAAATAAGTGCATATTTTCAATTGGAGAGGAATACCTGCTGTGAACTATCCCCAAATCTTCATCCATGGTTAAGTCTGGATTTTTACCATGGCTGTCATGGGAGACATAAATAGCCTCACTTGAATGTTTATTAAAAAAAATCCATAGCTTCTGAGATCTTGAGATTTTTTGTGTGTCATAGGTGGATAAGAAATTAAGCAGTTGAACAAATGTGGAGAACTTCAACATATAAAATCTAGACTATATAGGAAGGTAATAGAAAGCAGGAGCTTGAAAATTTAGTTGCAAAAGAGATAATCCCTGTGAATTATCCCTGGGAGGTACAGTTTTGTAAACTGTTAGATTTATATGAGATGTGAGTTCACACTCAACAATTAATGTATTCAACAATTCTTGCTGTTAGCACTTGTTAATAGTTAGTAATTTTGGTATACTCTCTTTTTATGAAAAAATAATACAAGTCTGCTTCTTGAAATGTGTAAATTGCAACACCTTCCATGAGTCCAAAGCCTGCAAATTGCTCCAAGGTTGTGGAAAAGGTAGAAAAGATACCTCATGCCTTGCTGCAGGCTGGAGAGCAGATTAAACCAAGTCACATCATCATCCTTGTGAGTAGTCCTCTGGGAAGCAAGGAACATTTCTACTTCTTTGGGCGCGTTTCCCAGTGTTTGATGCTGACAGACCTATATTCTTGAGCCCTCTGCTATCATTCATATGAGATGTGTTTCTCAGTAAGGGCTGAATTTGTCTTTTATCTATTTTTGGAGGGAAAGGATAGGCAGTCCTGCAGTCATTGGCTATTGCTTTGCCTTAAGTGTTTTGCTGCAAAGCTAGTCAGAAGACAAAGAAGTAGAATAGGAAGAAATAGTTTCTTGCTTGATTTTGGTGGAGCTTTCTGTACTGCTTATAGATTTCCTGATTAACACTTACAGACTACCTGGTAAACTGTTCCTGCTAATGCTAAAATAAAAATACTCCAAGTCCAGAAATGCGAAATAAGCAGTGTATTTGATTTGTTGTATTCTTATCAGTTCTAGAATTATCACTTCACTTATGCAGGCAGTTTGCTGGACATAATTGTTATTTTAGAAGTCCAGATTGTTACTATTGTTATGTGCTGAATGGAAGACCCTGCAAGTAGCATTACTGGCAGAATATTGTAGTATCCTTGTTCATATTGCTTCTCCTTTCTGTTCAGACATTTGTAGGAAGGTATTGCATTTGCTGTTATAGAAAAACTAAACTGTTAAGCAGATGTTGATTAAAGACATCCAAGTTGCTGTGTTTAATATTTCAGTTTAAGTTTAGTGGTGCTTTGATAGTTTATACATAGCAAGTCTGTGTCTGGCCTGCAGTAACTAATGGTGCAACTCAATACGTGCATTGTCTTTGTGCTGCTGTAGTGCAAATATTAAATTACATCTCATAGTAACAAGAATCTTGGGTTTCTGATGAACAACATTTGGAACATTTCAACTCCTAATTTCAGTGTGATATAAACCTACGTATACCGACCATATGTTAATTTAGAATGATTAGGGAAAAGCATCCCTAAAAGAAGGGGGCAGGGAGCAATGCTGTAACATCCTTTTGCCAAGCTTTTCTTTCACTTGAGGTGGTTATGCCACCTTTTACATCATAGGGATATACATTCCCTGTCTCACCAGTGAGCTGAAAGATAAGTTTTAGATAGAAAAATATAATTTCTCATGAATTACCTTCTCACTGTTTAAGCTCTACTGTTCTTTTTTTCCACTGGCACTTAAACTCTCATAAAACTAGCTCCATCTGAAACTGCATTGCCTATCCTAGTTTTGGAATACAATTTCTAAGGACAGAATGCTCTTCTGGTACAAATCAACATAGCTGTACTGAATGCATATTGTCATCTTTCTTCTACAGCAGCTAGGGGGCAGAGTTTCTGTTTGTGGGTTTTTTTTTTCCCGCCTTTAATGTAACTTTTTTAAAACTTATATATATATATTTTTCTATCTAATATTACTTCATTTCTTTTACTGTTTCTATCCTTCCTGCTCTGTCTCTTATTAATTACTCTGTGAGAAAGGAAGTCTAAAGTTTTAGATATTTCTTTTGTTGGTCTCTAATTTAATGCAGTATTATTATGTAGAATATCTTGTAAGAAAACTGGGAAGTAAGAGGACATTGGAAATCTCTGAAATAGTTTCTAAGGCTGGAGAGAGAGATATATAAATGAGAATTAAAATGATGGACCTGCTTTAAGGCATGACACTTGCCCCTTTTTTCCTTTGAGGTGTGAAACATTTGTTATTTAACTCATAAATTGTATAGAACTTTGGGGCCGTATGGTCACATGAGACTCTGAATGAAACTAAGAGATATTGAGAGGTTGCTATATTTTGTAACCATCAAAGTCTACATTATCTCTCAAGCCCATTATCTGTATTTCAAGGTTATTATTACAAATACTTTTAATATTATACCATAAACTATCAATCTAGAGAGATGCATAATTTCCATAAAAGTATAACTTATGGCCAGAGACTTCTAACTAAATTACTTTTAGTATATTGCTATACTTATAACTGTATATTTTAAGGATTATCCTGGGCTGTAGAACATTGCAATATTTAGATGTGTGTTTATTTTGTTTTTCTGTAAATTCTTGTATCTTTTATAACTTTCTTTTAGAATTAGGTATATAGCACTTGCTTAAATGATAGTTGTATTGGGCTTCAGAATCAAATCTTGCAGGGCATGTTAAATATCTTCTTAAACTTTCCAAGAAAGGAAGACATGCTTTTCATTCACTTACGCTGGGGATTTAAATAGTAATCCAAACCCATCAGTAGAAATATATAGTGACAGTAAAAATAAAACAGAAATTCTGAAAGTATTACATATGTATATAAATTTTAAGAATTAAATAGTACGAAAGAAAAAGTAGGAGATTACTAAATTGTGGTAGAGTTTAAATCCACTGTGGATTCTTTAACTGGATTGTCCACATGGACATGTATAACTCAGTGGAGCACAGGCTTCATAGGTTGTAAGTATGTTGTTATAAGTCATTGTTTTGGAGTAAATATGGAAGGAATGAATATAAAAGAACAATAAGACTAAAAAAAACCTTCAGGCCATATATAAAATTCTCAATGTTGAAAGCTGATTGAAGAAATATGAAAATAAAGAGGCAAGTAGTGAAGACAAGGGAGACATATCTGAAATAAGGAGGCAGATTTTATATCAGTTTTGGATTCCTTCAGCATTTTAATTTAGAAAATAGTCTTCAGTATTTCAATTAGAAAAATGTTTTCCAGTGCTTAAAGGAAAAAATAATTTGCTTGAAAAAGAGATTTGAACAGTGCTAATGCTAGGATAACTGAAGCTGTGATAAATACGAAAGTAGAGGAGTATTTGCAATGTGTAGCAAAGACTTCCAACGCAGTCTGCAGAAATACTGGATAGCAGAATGCAAGGTGATAATCTCTGTCCAGACAGCCTTGGTGTCATCACACCTGAAAAATCATGATTGATTTGAGACATCTTATTGCCAAAACATTGATGTAAATGTGAATAAGTTAGAGAACAGAAATAGCTGAAGCTGATGCTGAAAGGTATCAGGGTAGAACTAGTAGAGTTTAGGGTTTTCTTCTAACATTTGAAGGTTATAAATATCATAAAAGAGGAGGAATAATTCTGGACAGTGCAAAGCATATAAAACGAGTAGTATAAAAGCATGTTGGCAAGGATATCTGTTGAGTGACTGACTGTTGTTGAAATGGGAAATTCAGTTGCCATAGGTTTATAAAGGGTAGGTAATGCAGAATTGTGGGTCACAGTCCTGGAAAGGTTCTCTGGGTATCACAGCCTATTCCGCTGCCTAAAAGCTGTATTTTTGCAGTGAGTGAAGCTGTTACTACTTCTCTAGGGAATAAGCTTACATTTGCAGTGTAATCCAGGTGGGCTTCTTGCTTCCCTACCCCACGTCAGCTTCGAAAAGTGCAGTTTGTCATGTTGGAACCATCTGTCTTTTTTTTCTTGGTGATTTTTTTTTCAAAGCTCCTCTTAACCTATCGTTGATGAAGATTCCATTATTTTTTCTCTGTTTCAGTTCTACTGATGGATTTCTTGGTGATTTTTTTTTCAAAGCTCTTCTTAACCTATCGTTGATGAAGATTCCATTATTTTTTCTCTGTTTCAGTTCTACTGATGGATGCTTCACATGGGTTTATCTTGACTGTGGAAAGGGGTCCATTGTTTTAACAAGTCTCTATTTGAATCAGACAGTGTGCTGGTTAGATCCCATCTAGTGCTAATTTAGAAACCAAAACCCAACCTATTTGGATTTCGGAACAGATTGGTCTTCAACTTAGATTATCCTTTTGTTTCTATATATTTCTGCAAACATACATGTGTGTTTATAATACATATATACATACAATGTTTCTTTTCTTCTTCTTCTTTTTTTTTTTTTTTCTTTTCCCCTTCCCTTTTTGGGGTGATTTCCTATTCATGCGGTCCAGCATATTGACATCTCTGTGTTCACTCATTGCTCTGGAAGACTTCCCATACTACTGTGTAGCTGGCTTTTCATCTCTCTCCGCAGCTCCTGAGGTGCCTATTACCCGATTTCCTTTGCAGCTTCCCTTTTCAGTATTCCCTGTTGCCCAACAATTGTCTATTCAACTTATCTGCTGCCTCACTCATGTTCCCACTACCATTTAACTTTTTTATGAGACCTACTATAATTTTTTAATCAGGACAGGCGCCTCCAAGTCTGCCCCAGCTGTTGCAGACATTATATAGGAATGACAAGATGATACAAACCAAAAGGTATATCACTGTTCATATTTTTATTAAAAGTGTATGTATGCAAAAATAGCTTCCTTTCCCCCCTCCCCCCCCATGCGTGAGTTTTGGCTGCTTGCATACCAAATAGCATAAACATTTTCTTGAAAAATCTTTCAGAAGCTAACATATGCAAATTCATACACACCTACAAAAATAACACAGATCAGGCCCTGTGTAAAAAATGTTCAGATATATTCAAATACCTAAAGCATGGGGTTGAGCAGAAAGCTAATGGTTGTTGTGGGCTAGCTTAGAGAAATAATATAGGTCATATTTTGAGGTGTCTGAAACATGCAGTTGAGCCAGACTTCAAAAGCAATTCCATAATTGGTTATTACTGTGTGACACCTGAGGTGCTTTGAGATGTGGGAATTCATACCCAGCCTGTTTTGAAAATCTGGTCCTAAATATGCACAGATGCACAGATGGTTGTTTTTCAAGAAGTGCTCATTTTTCAGGAATGAATGTTCCCTTCTTTGTGCATCATAACAGAAATGATGCTATCTTTACTATCTTGAAAATACATGTTATATTTTGAGTTATATCACAATAAATAGATATAACGAGAGTAAAAACTTTTCAATGCATGTCTGACAAGACTGTGAGCCCTGCTTAGAGGAGTCCAAGAGTCAAGCTGTTTTGTTCTGAGAATTTATTGGTCCCTGAGGAGAAGGAGACAGAGACTGAGTATTTCCAGATACACAAGTGGATATTATCAGCCCCGGCTTCTTTTGGCCCGCTTCCTGCTGGAGGTTAATTTTAGCATTAAGTTCCAGCTCTTTCTCAACTGGAGACTGGCAACAGAAGCCAAGCTTTTAGTGCAGGAGCTCCTAGCTGTGTGACAGCCTTCTCCTCTCTTGGCTCCATGTGCCTGCTGCCCGCCTTTTATAGCCCCGTCAAAGTAGCAGCTGACGGGAGGGCAGCTCCCTTCCCTGCGCTGCCCTAGGGGAACTTGCTTCTCCTCCCTCTGGAAACTCTGCGTCCACCCCTTCCTTTCAGAAGGCTTATGGGTCCTCAGCCTTCCTGCACCAGTAAATTTGAATCCTATATTAGGGAAGAAATTTAGAATCTCACAGTAACTACAGGTGGGGGAAATACGACCTGCAGTGATTGTGCAGTTAAAAAGAGGGGGGGAAGAAAAGCTATAACTTTGTTTCTGAAGAAAATGAACAGGATGCACTCTTAGTTTCTAAATGTATGTGAGAGAGTTGGCTGGAATTTGAGATTATTGAATAGTTGAAGAATTTTCTTTTGTATTTCCATGTAATAGCACCTTATTGCAAATACTGTCCAGAGAATTTAAATGCATGTTCCCAGCATACGATATACATTTCTCTTGATGATGATTTTTTTTTCTTTTCCTCTCTCAAACTAAAGGGCATATACTGTGCTGATACTTCATGCTTCTGTACAGTTCTTGAATAATATTATCCAGAGTTAACAAAGTGGTAAACTGAGTCAAGAACATTGTAATGAAATAATAATAAAACATGATTTACAGGGGGATTCAGATATTTGAATTCTCCTTAATGATTTTAAAACTAACTTCTCAAACTTGGCAGCTTGGAGGAAAAAGGTGAGAGTTGTTTACCCTGCAGTCCCTGCAGGTACATCGGTAACAGTGCAGACTGGAACTGTGTAGCATCCACAGGAGAGGAAATCAGTGTCTTCCATGTTCTGCTCTCTCTTCTTGGAGGTGCTGGTGACTTGAATGGGGAATTCAGCACAAAACTGAAAAATTAGTAGAGTTTATTTTTTACAGACTGATAGGATTGTGGATGAGATAATCTCTTCTCCTGTAGGAGAAAAGGGCGCTGTTTGGAGGGAATGGAAAATGAGTTCTGGTTTCTGCCAGAGCCATGAGGACCTGGATTTCTCACATGAGAATTTGTGGGTTAATTCTCCAGAAGTTAAACTGAGGGAAAAGGTCTCAAAGGACCTGTTGGAGTAGCAATATAATTAAAATAATGGAGGAAATTCTTAGGTATAACTGTTTGAAATGTTTGGGTTAATTTGTGAATAATTTTACTAAGTACCCTCTAAGCCCTCTTCCAAAAGGTTCCAAATATTAGTGTGCTCTGTACGCTGAGAGCTATTTTCTTTGTACCTGCTCTTTATTATATTACTCTGTATGTCTGTAGCAATAAAAATCAAGGGAAGATCATATGTTCCTAAAGAGGCACAATTTAATTGTCTTTAATAAAATTCTAGGTAGTCTACATTTATAAATAGAAACTCTAAAGCACCAATCTATAGATTGAATGCAGATACAGTCCACTAGTTTTACATCTGCTATTGTAAAAACCCTATCCTGCAACAAAAGGTATGGAGGAGAAAAAAGAAGTTAAAATTAATTAAACAGAAGTTTTCAGAAAAAAAGAAACAACCTCAGAAAAGATTTAAAGTGGGATTGCTGAAATGTTAGTTCCAATTATAGAAGAACATGAGTATTCCTTTGTGGAACTGAAAATTATTAAGTCATAGCTGGAGGAGGATGAATACATAAATAAATGGAAATGAATCATTTAGTCACCATAGCTAAATGGTTGTCTAATCTCCTTAAAAATAATCTTTACAGATCTGTGGTGTGATATCTGGCTGATAGTTACTCAAAAGGAGACCTCCTTTCTGGCTCAGTTTTCTCAGCATCAGTGCTTGTATTCCAGGCCCAGAATTTGTAGTTCCCATGTTGTAGCTGATGTGCATAGTGTCTTTTTGTGGGGGCAGGGGAAGAAGAAGAAATATATTTGCCTTCAATTATTTCTTTTCTATGCAATCATTAAAGCAGTCAGTTTGCAGGACTGCATAGTATAAAATAATGCATTGCACATAATGGACTGGTATGGTGAAGTTAAAAGCTAAATCTTCCTCTTAACGCTGTCAAAGCATGCATTTCTGTGAAGCTGTGTGTAATATTGACCTTGTACTTAAGCACACTGTATGGGGTTTGAATTTGTAAAAGAACATACAAAAGAGTCATTGCTTTCAATTCTTGTTGCTTATTCAACCTCATAAGGAGCCAGCCATACACACACATTGCTTTTTTTCTTTTGAACATTATATACTGAGAATAATCTCCATCTGATGTCCTGTTGACATTATGGTAATTTTATACATTCAATTTATGCATTGCTGCATGTGCTCTCCTCTTTTCTGCATTATTTTGTACTAAGTGCACGTACATAGTGCGCATGTCCAGTATGTCAAGTCAGTTTCCCTTAGTTCTTTATTGTGAGGGCACTAGCAGAATGCATTTGAATGCTTTGTTGGGCAGCTTAGTCGGGTAGCTTAGTCCCAGTTTTTGCATGTTAGGAAAATCTGTGAGTAAATAGTTTTCATAAAAGGTAATGTTGGATAGCCCTGGGATAGAGGTGCCAAGTAGGCATTTATTTTATTTTTTTTTCTCCCAGAATTTCAGCTGATTGCCAGTGCAAATAAATTTTATTTGTTAAGTAAGGCAGAGTTCAAATTCTCATGCAGTCTTTTTACAACTGTCTCAGTGCAGTCTTGCCTTAAAAAATTAGTAATATTTAGTATGTCATTCCAAGGCTTGACATTAGTTCTCTATGAAGCAGCACGCTCAGCTAGCATAGCACGGCAATACATATTAAAAGGGATAATTAAAAAGGATAAGGTAAACCCATGGGGAGTGTTCTCCATAGGTTCTTGATCAGCTTTGTTCAGACTGGTGGTAAGAGTAGCAGCATCTTGTAAGTGTCCAGAAAGGTTAATCTTAGGTAAGTTACTGTTCTTTTTTGTCCATTTTATTTAATAGGAACTATTTTATACTTTCCAAGAATTGTTTTAAAGTGATATTATATGCAGTAATACAATAATATCTAATAAAACAAGAAGAAAAATAGACCTAAGTTGATTTCACTGAGAAAAGTCTTATATCACAAATGCCTCGATTTCATTTGTAAAATTAGGCAATACTTTATATTGCAGAATTTCTGCAAAATCTCTAAATAGAATTTGAAGTTTTGTTTTGCTTAAACTTGATGAACTTGAATAAGCAGAAAATGTGTTGTATAGAACTGCCTTATCTTTAGAGGGAAACAGGGAAGAAATATTTGGTTTAAATTTCTTTTTTTCTGTTTCCTAAGCAAAATTCTGCTGGATTATTTTCTTTACTGCTTGAAAAACATGAGTTGGGAAGGTAGCAACAGGGTAATTACTAGAGCATGCCATTTCTCTATTGCTCCTGTCATCAGGTTAACGTGAGGGCTGACGTCTGAGAGAGCAGTTCTTCATTGGCTTCTTTGTGACTGCCACTGTGCAGCTGTGCTCTGCTCCTTTGAAATGTAGCCCTGCAGGAAGCTTGAGGGAAAAGAGCTTTGCAGAAAGATCTTTCATCAAATCCTGACAAACCCACTGATTTGGATATTGCTTTCACCTTGGATGCCCACCGTCTCATGGTTAGAAATGTTGTGCTGCTTCTCCCAAGTAGCCATCTTAAGTGTTTACCTGCAGACTTGACTGAGTTCTTTGTTCCTTTATTTTTCCCCTAGTCTGTCTATATTTCTTTATCAGATTAGCTAATCTAGACTATGTTAACAAATTATGTAAATTTTGTACAGTTTTACATGAGACTTTTTAAAATCAGCCATCGTACTGAGATTGTAGAAATGAACTGTTCATGTGATAATGGGCTATCTAACCTTGCTGAGGTTTAAGAAGTCTTGTAGGGCAAAATAATGGGAAGAATGTAAGATTGGAAGATATTATTGAGTCATGGTATTCTTAACCTACAGCACAGCACAGCACTGCTGTGTTTAGCTAGTTTGGAGGATATAAATTTGGAAGGAATTCTGGAAATATCTTGAATTGAGAATGGACTATGTAATAGACAAGTATAGGTAAGAGTCATCTTGCTTTTGAGAAATAGTTGAACATACTCGTATCTATTAGAGCTACTAATGAACTTAAAGACGATTCCAGCATGTAGTTATAAGCTTCATAAGCTTTTTTTGCCAATTACCTTGGTAATGGAAAAAATCTTATACTTCAGTAAAAGATTAGTGATTTATAAGTGAAAGATTAGCGAAAGCCTTACAGTTTAGTAAATACACTTAGTTGCAAACTGAAAAATACAATTTTAAATTATATTAAAGATTTTATATGATAGTATAATATATTTATCAGTTTTATTTTTACTTCTAGGGTCTAAATGTCTAAATATTTTGGCATAAAAAAAGAAAATTCTTAGTGCTTGTCTGTCTACCTGCTTACAAGGAAAAATGAAACAAGTGAAAGGTGGTAATATGGAGTGATGAAGCACTTTCCAGGCTCTTTACATGAATTCTGTTTTCCTTCCCTGTTTTGCAATTTTAACTGAAACTAATCTTATTTATACACTTCATGCAACCAGACATGATTCGTGCTATAAAATGAAATAAATAGCAGAGAATTCTGATTAGAGAAACCAGACAAATCAAGCAAATTGAGTTTTCAAATTATAAAGAACAATGTTAGAAGATATTTGATGTTTTAATTATTTAAAATTCGTAAATACAAAGTGGAGTGGAAAATATGTAGAACTTAATTTAGACATATGAGAGTTCGAAGTTGTACGATAAGGTATAGAAATTCTCTGATAATTTCTCTCTTGGATTTACACTTATACTTCAATACATATCTCTGAAGGCAAATTGTTTCACCTTGAAACACTTTGTTTGATTATACAGTTTTCTTTCAGATTCCAGGGTGCAGTAGCGTTGCCTTAATTTAGATAATGAAAACTATTTACTTTTGAGAACTTGAGTTACTATAGAATTATGAAGCCTGTCTGATGGTGAGATTTAATTTAATCCCATGCATATTAAAAAAACATTCCTGAGATAGTTGCCAGAAACTGACAAGATTAGCACTTCTGCTTTATTAAGAGGATGCCCCATAGGAAAGGCATTTATCTGCAAGGGTAAATGGTATCTCTCTGTTAAGGCGTGGAAATCTTCATTTTTTGAAATACAGAAAGGATTGAGTGTTTTTTTTTTTTTTTCAAACTGTTAATGGCACAGTGACATAAAGAGTATGTACAGGTTAAAATTACATGTTCACAGAACTAGTTACTAACTCATTTCCTATCAGATAAAAGTATAAATCCTTGAAGGTTAAGAAAAGGTTTAAAAAGTCCCAATTCACACGTGCTCAACAGTAAATTTTTCAGTAGTAAAATCCTGCTTGTACTGTATATACCTGCACCGAAATATATGTTAGAGAAAGAACAAGAAACCCTCTGATAGGCTGTTTCACTTTGGGTTTTAGAAAACAAGGAAGAACTAAATCATATCTTGTGTTCCAAGATTTTGGCATCTGAAACTGCTCAATCTCTTTGCCTTCTATGACTTTTTAGAGAGAGCTTGTTGTGATTAACTAGTCCAAAAATCTTGCTTGCATTAGCAGGTCTTTGTTAATCCCTTGCCCATGCCAACAACACACCCGCACACTGCACTGCTTCCCAGTGTGGTCCTGTTCCCTTCAATGTATTTCTGCAGATTTATAAAACACAAATAGAAGAATAGTCAGATCCTTTCCTCTTGTTTTATCTATGACTGTGCATTGAAGGACTGATTTTAAAGCAGTTGTGATTCAGTGGGGATGTTTTTAATTTGCTGCCTGTTCTCTTTACCTCTGAGGGAAGAATTTTCTAAATGCAGAATAATTTTAGAACATGTTTTCTTGGTTAAGGGTTGGATCATATTTTAAATTAGTTTTAAGAGGAAGGAAATGGTGTAAATGCTGTGGAATTCAGATAAGCACTGGGCATAGGAAATAAGTACTGTAATTTAGGGTGTCTAGAATGGTAGGTCAAGCTGATGATAATAAAGGACCAGATCTTAGCTTTGTTTCCAAAAACATGTAATCAATATTCACTCCCCTGTTTTATTTTCCCTTTGCTTGAGAATATAGCTTGATGAAGCTGAAATGTGCAATTGCTTGAGTATTCCACAGGGTGTCATGAGGTAGTTGTTAGAATCATTAATACTTGGATGAGAGTAAAGAAAGAAACATACTGTGCAGTCCTCTAAACACCAGTTAATGTAATTTTAGATGTGACTAATACCCATGCCATAAAATATAAAGTTCTTAACTCATTAACACATGTATCCTATTTCCGTATCTGTATAAAATATACACATGAAGAAAAATATTATTAGAGATCATTTACAAGAGTGAACTATTCTGTCTAAGTTCTTCCCAGCAGCCTTTATATATCTTTTATATTTTTTATGATTCATGTCCTGCAGAACAAGTGGAGTCCTTTTCCCATATCAATAATCTGATATACTAACCCAGATATATAAAAAAAAGATACAAAATTTGTATTTGCCACAGCAATATGAAGACTTTTCAATCCTTACATTTATGCCTCAAATACTCCTTCTAATTTACTTCCAAAATTTTTACTCAATTTTTAATTTTTATTTAATATTTATTTTATTTTAAATTTATTTAAAAGAACTTTATGCGTGTACACTGTTGTACCGTGGATTTTGATTTGTTAATTATAGATTCCTATAATTAACAGTATAAGTATCTTCGATTAAATTCAGCCTTTTTTCATAGAAATTTTGATGCCGAGAGAGAGGAGATTTAGACCAAAGTATGTCCCAAATGAGGTGTTTGTGATTACAGTGATACATCTTTGCAGATGGGGACCAAATTTTTATTGCCATAACTGTTCAATTCAGTAGCGTTGCACATGAATCTAACTTTGGAATTGTAACAGAGACTTTTAAATGTAGTTTAATAGTAATTTTAAAGGATCCAGCTTCTGTTAAAATCTGATTTGTATTAAGTGTAAATAGCACCGGCCATGACCAAGTGTAAATGCACCAAAATTGTATTATTATGTGAAGTGAATAGCAAAACTTCATTGATCTAAGTAAGAACAGGAAATGATCTAAAGCATAAAATTTCTGAGAATAGCTCCCAAATTAATAATTTGAATCTGTGCTGAGAATAATAATTCGTCTAATTTTAAAAGCATATTTAAATCTTATCCTGAATGAATGATGCCCTAAATCAAGGTTTTTTACCCAAATGCTGTCAAGCAGGCAAAGTGATAGAAGAAAGTGGTGGTGTGAAGTCTGAAATATCTATCACTGAAAAATCAACATACTTTCCATGTGAAGATTGCGGTACTGATTCGATTAACAAATACTACTAGAAAGGCAATACTTGAGTAGGGTTTCCAGGTTAGCATTATATTACAGAATATTAGACAAGCTCACGAGTCTGTGTGCTAGACCCTCGTGATTAATACGTTCATCGCTCTTGAAGCTGGCTTGCAGTATTTGTGAAACGGAGTTCCTTGCTTCTGAATCCATTGTGTGAAGATGTGTAGTTTTGATTTTATTTATACCTAATGTCTTTCAGTGCTGAATGCCTCATGAAAGGATAAAACATCTGCTTACCTTTAAAATACAGTTGTTCTTAATACATTATTGCTTCAAAACAGTCCCTATTTAGGCATCTCAGAGTACATTTTATATACTGTCCCTCTAGATCTTTTTCTGTTCCAAAGTCTGCTGTAAGTTGACCTGGCCCTACTGATTTCACTTTTACCTTTATTTTTCCTCCTTCATAATAACTTTACATTAGAAATTATGGATTTTGTATAACCTTTGGTATATGGAGGACAGAGGAAGTCTGCATTAATTAAAAAGGCTTTTTTTATTCTTTAAGATTAGTTTATTGGGACTACTGTAGGAATACTATAAACTGCTTATAACATTGAATATAGTTAATTATTTAGAGTTACGCAGCTCTCCCCTGGAGTTTTTTAAACCTCTAATTTAAACACTTTGAGCAAACACAAAACAATTGATAAATGCTGAACCTTATCTGTGCACAAGCTCTAAGTCACTGTCAGGAACCCTATGGTGGTTTCTTGGCCAGTCACACCTATAGTGTAATATCAAAGAGTAGAATTTTATAAAAATACTTGAAATACATCAGGTACAATTCTTGGAGATACTTGTGTGAAGGAAACTGTCACATCTAGCATAGATGACAGCATTTGGAGAGGGGGCTCCCAACAGACTTTGTTGGAACTGTGCTTTCAGGCTGCCTGGATGTATGTCTGAATCTGACAATATGGTCTTTGCCTGATGAGTGTAGAAATACAGCTGCTCTTATAACAAAATAACACTACTGTGTGGATAATAGTTCCACCATCTAAATAGCACACTGCTTGATCTGAGAGTGAAAAGGTGTAAGTATCTTTCAAAGTTTCTTTGTGAAGTTCTCGGTGATCAATACCATCAGCTGGTATCATCTACAAACCGCTGCTTAAAAAGTGGCAGGAAAGTTATTCGTAGTCCCCTTCCTGTTGACAGGATTCCTGTTGAATTCCTGTTCTCAAAAAAAAAAAAAAAAAAAAAAAAAAAAAAAAAAAAAGCAACAGAGTGCACTGATCAAAGTTTCTGATATTGTGGGATCAATCATACACATAGGTGTATTGGCCACCGTAATCACTGTAATGCCATTTAGTCTATTTTCAGCATAGAGAGCCATAGCACATGCTTCATTTTTGACGCAGCTTCTGAAAAGATGATCTGGCGAGCAATGAGAAACTGCTGCTAAGGTCTGGGAATTGTGTGTGTGTGCGTATGCACACGCTGCTGTCAGTGTAGACTGGATTCTTGCTGTCCTGTCAACTGTAATCTCATATCTTCTGAAAGAAAATGGTGTTTCTTAATCCATCTGAATATTGTGATATGAAAGAAAAATCTGTTGTAGGAATGAAATTTGTTATGCTCTATGGTAACACACTTCTAGTCATTTCTGTTAACTCCACTGGTCTGCTTATCAAATGTTTTTCGAGGGTCTTGTATCATTTGAAAGAAAAAAAAAAAAAGGACGTCTTCATCACTTTATATGCTTTTTACATAGCAGATGTGGTAAAGCAGGACAGGTTAAGAAACTTTAAGTTTTTGAGATCATTTGGTGACCTGAGAGCATGACTTAGATTTCCATATGCTATAATTCACCAAGTCTTTGCAAATGAAAATCAAAATGAATGATTGTAATGATGACTTGGGGAGAAAACACAGCATTGAACTTCTCCAATGTTCTTATATAGTTTTGCTTTATTTCATAAGGAATTTCTTGGGTTATGCTGTATAATAACTTCTGATTTGCACTATATGTCTTTTTCAGGTGTCATAATTTAATCTGTTTATTCTACATTAAATGAATAGACAAGGCTTTTGAAACCACACACCTTTTACTTATTTGCTAATCTTAGTAAATATTCTAAATTTTGTACTTGTTTGGTTTGATTCTTGTCAAAGGCTCTTCATGTTAGAAACTTGCTTTCAGTAAGAAGTCACTTAACTCAGTTGCCTATATAAGCATTTTATGGAACAGAAGCATTGCTAAAATACACAGAATATTTGGCACATTTTCATATTAAATTTTGCAGCTTTTTATGATTAAGACACCCATTACAGAAGACAAGAGCTTTGCATACACAGGGAGTGTTCTTACATTATGTATTTAGTAATATTATGACATATATAAACTAACAAGCTAAAGTATTAGACTAGTTTTCTTATTTCTATTTATCCTTATGATCTTTAAGTCCTTGATATCTAATGAAACTATTTATTTGTACGAAATATTATGGAAGATATTTTGGCTTTATACTAGAAAAATATGAGTACTAACAAGAGCATAGGGTGAAGGGATGTTGATTATCTTGATAGACTATTAATAACATTTTACATGTTATGTACCAAAAGTCCTCTCTGCATTATGCCCAGAAGTTCATAGTAGGTTATAGCCACAGAAAGTGATTTGAGTGACCTCCAAGCTGGGTGTTTTTAGTCAGATTTGCTTCCCACATCAAAGGATCTTTGCGGACATTTCTTTGTGCAAAATGTTCCCCACTTAAACTAAACATGCCCTGGTTAACAATAAGGTATGTTTATAGGAACATTAGCAATATATTTAAGCACACATCAGAGGAAGAACTAGACCTGTTTAAAGCAGGTTCTAAATCAAGTCATATACAGTAAATCCTATTGGAGATGAAGAAAATTTTGGGGAAGAAAAATCATTTTTTTGTGTGTGTGTAGGGGTGGGGGCGGGGTAGGGAAACGTGTTGGTTTGGTTTTCCGAAACATAAACATCCCGATCTAGATTCAGAGGGGTTTCCTTTACAGCAGGACATTGAGAGGTTGGATAGGTAGGTTGCCATCCTTCCAGACTCTTCCTCTTCCTTTCTTTTATCCTTCTTATTGTAATGAATAATCTAAAGGGACCTTTCCACACATGCTTTGAATTACTAAGATAATGCAATACCTGAAATGAAAAAAATTAATATAGGACCTTTTTAAAGTAATATAATAATACCTGACTGTACTGAGATTTTTTTTTATCATAACTTGTTAGAAGATGG
>NW_010584445.1:364562-375849 GCF_000705375.1 Tinamus guttatus | reverse complement strand
GATCCTGGCAGGTATTGGTAAGTATTTCTAAGCAGTCTCATGCTTCTAACTCTGACTATTTCAGTGGTCTTACAGTCTTTCTCCCATCTGAGTATTTTCAGATGCTGACCAGGTTGCTTTTGTCTTATTTTTGAGGAGGTTGTACAGTTTCTCTTTAATGGAGGTAGCGAATTTTGGGATTCTATTTATTTCACTCTCCCTGAAATTAAAAATTTTATTTTTAATTATTTTATAAAAGGATTTTCTAGTGATCAAGTTGGAAGACAAGAGCTTCGTAGTACCAACAGTGGTATTTTAAGGGTTGCATCATTATTCCAGTCAAGACACAGCATTGTACTGTCCCCTTAAGGAGAATTACTAGGAAAGAGGGAAGAAAATCTGTGGGAATTGTTGGTTACCTTGCAGGAAGGGAAACAGGCATCACTAAAAGGAAACTGCATGGAGCTTCCTCTAGTGAGGAGACCTTACCAGCCTTCACAATTATCTGTTGATTTCTCTGCAGACATCTGGCAAACATTTGCTTTAATAATAAGGAAATGCATGTAGCTATCAGTCTGCGGGTTTATCCTATATTGAGAACTAATACCTCAAATTTAAATGGAAAAATCAAGATTTGTGCTGAAAAAACAGTTGAGTGTTTGCTTGAGGATGGCTTTGTTCGTAGCTCAGGCTTTTACTATCTGTCAGGAAGGACTTACTTAGAATACAGTGCTGTGTGTGTGGGTTTTCATATATAAGGCAGATACTGGAGGAAGGTATTAGTGAACTGTAGTCACTTTGTGCTCCATGAATGTGATGACTCCAAAATCCAAAGTAGGATATGGGAAAAAGGTAACAGGATTAGTGAATCTATGTGGTCATGGAAGTGCTGGCTTTTCCATCAGTGTGGATGTTTTTGGGGTAATTGCAGACCTAAGCTGTAATACAGGTGGGACTCCAGGTGTGATACCCGGCTGATACCCTCGTTGGGCTCTAAAACTTACTGAACTATTGGGTGATAATAGAAGCAAGAGTAGACAGACTACAGTTTAGTGCAAGATTATAATCTTAAGATTACTTGATGCATTGAATGGTTTAAAATAATTAAAATTAAAAGATGACCACAATAATGTAATTAAACTTGTGATCTAAAATTTGTAGTAAATTATCATTTAAATATTTTGAAGAGAGCAAAGAAGCTATATATATAGATGAGTGCATTTCTTAGAATTAAAGTGTAAATTATCCATTCCAAAGGAACAAATGGGTGGAGAGGAGCAGAGATTTTGCTATGACTTGGTCATCATGTAAGAACATATTCTGTAATGGAACAAATTTCTGTTTTTATGTTAATCTGTTTGTAAATTCGATGTACAGAGTGAAATTTGGTGTCAGTGATTTCCAGTCCCTTATTGTCCATGAGGGTGTCAATCATTGTACTGACCGTTTCATAAGTATTTTGGTACTACTGAGTATACCTAGAGTTTTTGATCAGGGTATGCTATACTCTGAATGTGATCAAGTAGGGAAGCTTTACTATGAACCACTACATGCTTCTGTAAAGCTTACAAAAAAAAGTCTGTGGTCTGGCCAGCCAAGAACAGTAGTATATTGCAATTGTTGGCATTCATCCTGCTCTAAGATTTGTTAGCAAATTCTGTTAAGTTTAATGCAACTTCTTACTTGGTGTAAGTTATGTGCAAGTTAAAGATTAATTTGAAATTCTTACCTATAGAATTTATATGTTAACTGTTGTAAAATGAAAGGATTAACATGAGTCATCTATTACTGACTTCATCACTGGGAGATTGAAATTATTTGTGCCTTTTCTTGGTAACAAAATCTTAAAGGTACTTCCCACCCTAAGCTAGCACAAGCACAAAGGGAGAAGCAGTGAAGGAAGGAAAACAATAAAAAGGTATAATGGGGCAATAGGGTGTCTAACTCTTCTTACTAATCAGGCTCACATAAAGTCTCTCTAAAGTTCTTTATTCTCCTGCTTCCTCAAATTCTGAAAACATTAACTAAAAGATGCAAACCTGTATGATGTAACTGTGCCACCTGTTGGTGCCTCTTTAGAGGAACTTGGGTGTTGAAATTCCATTTCCTAGGGCTTTAGGTGGAGTGTAAGTCCTGCACTTTTTATGAAGCACTGCTGCTGCTTCTGCGTGTAATATCTACTTGATTGGCTCATTATTGAAGGTAAGAGGTGGAGCAAAGCTCAGCTTATCCACTTTATGTGAAGCTTTGTGAAAACAACTGCAGCTTTCTCTGCTACTAATGCTGTTTGGTAACCTCTTGTGTCTTTCTTGCTTTGTCTGTTCATAGCGGAATAGAGTAAAATAAAATGAAACATACACTGAGATAAAGTACTTCCTGTAAAATTAATTTCTTTCTTTTTTGGAGTGAAAGAAATATAGTATATTTCTCTTGGACAAAAAAAAAAGCTAGAAGATAGTACTCATTTTAAATTTTAGTGTGAAGGACCTAGCTAAAGTGGAGATAACTGGAGCTGAAAGGGAACTGTTAGGATGGAAGTATATATTGTTCAATGCTTTTGTTAGGATGTTATGAGAAGTATAATTAGCTATGGAATATCGTGGGGAATTTGAATGATGAAACTAAATAAAACTCAGTAGTACAACATGTATACTTGCAGGTTTAGGACCAGCAAGAGTACCAGCTCTGAATGCGGGATAATCTTTTGAAAACAGTTTGAGAAGAGAGTGGGTGAATTTGCTTATGGTAGTGCCATAGTACCAAGAGTGTGTCGCAAGTGTTAATCCAAAATTCAATGGGTATAAATTGTCCATTAATAAATTTATCTTAAAATTTATCTTAATTTATCAAAAAAAAAGAGAAAGACATTGCTGTTTGAAGAGGGAAATGTTGACACTTGATGACGGAGGGATGAGAAGATACAGAACACATGAAGGGATAAGAAGGTACAGAATATGTCAAAGGAGCTTGGATATGTTTTTTCAATGGTATTCAGTGGCAAATGGTCAGTCATTTGCTTGATTTAGTATAAATTTTTGGTAAAGGCTATAAAAGTGTGAAAGCTCCTTGAAAAATATTGATTTTGTTCTGAGACAAAAGTTTTTTTTTTTTTTTTTTTAATTGCAGCATATAGTGTAGTAAATAATTGCTACTTAGGCTAGATGACCAAGTAGTGAAGAGAGAAGAAGGAATAAAAAATGGGACCCAGTTAATGTGTGACCTGAGTTGCGGTACCTGCATTTTGTCATTACTGCTCTTAGAGATAGGATATGAAAAAGCTATTCATCCATTTTTTTTCTCAGTTGAGGTTTCACAGATGGCACTTTTTTTATACTGCAGTCAGAAGCATCCTCATTATTTGAAGCAGAGAATGATTTTTTTAAGGGCTGCATAATTTTAATTGGCTGTGTCACATTTAAGATGAGTTTTTACAGGTATTCAGTGCAGATAGTTCCCAGTTTTGCATCTTCCATTATAAGTTTTGTGTGATACTATTTTGGTGTAGCTTTGGTGGTATTCAGATTATCATTAATTTTCACAGAATCACAGAATGGTTGAGGTTGGAAGGGACCTCTAGAGATCATCTAGTCCAACCCTCCTGCTCCAGCAGGGACACCTAGAAAAAAATATTTTGAATTGCTTTGTATTTGAATTGTGATGAAAATAAAAAATCCATGCAGCACTAACAATTCATTGAAGAATAGCCAAAAAAGTGTCTTGAAAAATTGTATTTAAAAAAAGTATTTTTTGTCTTTTTTTTTTTTTTAATTTGCCTTTCATAAATGAATGGAAAAAAATGTGCACCAGTGACACTGCAAGGATTAGTCTAGCTTGGTTTAGGGCAGGAATATATTTTGTTGTAGTTAATTCCAAGGGCGTGTTAGATGTTTTGGAACAAGTTAGTTATCAAACATCCAGATATTTCAGCTAAGTATCCCTTATGCTTGGGATTGAGAAAAAAAGTGCTGTCAGCCTGAGAGGGACTGTATTTCCTCGGGTCAAGGGTTCTCTGTTCATTGGTCATTGGTAGATACAGTGCTTTGTGAACTTCAACCTGGCACCTCTGAACAAGCTGTCAAATGATGTATCAGTTTTGGCTTTCATTAGAAGCCTTGATGAATGTGGGCCATCAAACCCATGTTGATTCACAAAAGCCTTCACAGTGTATGAGATGCTTGTGTGGCAGCAAGTGCTACCAGATTGCTAAACCTAATTTGTTTGGTTCTTTTTGTATAGGTGTACGTAGGATGACTGTAAATGCGAATGATTTTGCAAATTCCACAAATAATAAGGTGCCATTTTACTTTAAAATTTCTGTTTTGTTTGAAGCACAACAAGAAATACAGGAATACATATGCACAGGAATTTTATTTTATTTTTTGCTCTCCCTTTTCTGTTTTGAAAAAAGACTGCTTATATAACATCTGTTTGTTATATATTTAAAGAACTAATGTGTTCCTACCTTTATTCTCTTTTGTTATCTTCCTCCCTATCCGTTTTTCTCCAAACTGCTGCTTTCATCCCTACTCCAACCAGCTTGACTTCCAGGTCAGTATTTTCTGCTCTCCTACTTAATTGCTCCTTCCTCAACCAATGTTTTTGTTGGTATTTGTTTATTTTATTTTATTTTATTTTTGTTGTATTTTGTTTTTTCCCTGTCTGAATTCCTATTAATAATTTCAGTTTGCCTTTTTTTTTCTTTTTTTTTTTTTTTATGTTAGACACTATTATGAGGCTCTTGGTAGTTTCGCTTCTGGATCAGGAACTTATCTCAGTACATGAATGCTCTGTCAGAGTTTTTTTCTTTTAGGAAAATAATGCTCCTTAACAACATATTGAATTCATATGTTCTTGGGTAGAAGGATTTTTTTCCTCTTTTTTTCAGTTTTATTTTGATTATCTTTGCTTAGGAATTCATCTCTCTGAAAACCTTATGGATAGACAACCCAGTCAAATAAGTCATGAATTGGACAATAAATAATATATGAAGAGAATTAGTCTTATGTTTATTGCCATGACTTTTACTATTATTGCAAGCATATTAGGATAAGAAGAATTGGTTAAGCTTTTGATTCAAAAACTTCTAGCTGCTTGAACTGGCCAGATTCAGGACCAGTGTGTTACTGCAAGGGAGATCTAGGGATACATATATATATTTCTGTGCAGGGTTTGTATGCTGCATGTTCTGGGCAGATGCAAGCTTTGTTTTCTTCCACATTTTAGATCAGCTGTGCCAGTATTTACGCTCCTGTGTTGTTTTCGAGTAGCATACCTGAATGTATGAACAATCGGATAATGTTCTTGTAGACTCAACAGATGTAGATGCCGATTTCCTCTGCTCCTGGGGTAGCCTGAGCCTGTCTGCAGACATCAATCTTGTGACCATAGGTGAAAAAACATGAACCTAGACAAGCTTCTGTTCTCCTGATTCTTTTTCTTTGTTAACTCATGCAGAGTTCTTGTGACTTTTCCCATTGTGTAGTATGGCACACTCCAAAATATTGCTTACTAAATTGAACAGTGCTGCGAGAACTACCATGAGACCTGAGATCTGGATTATTCAGAAATTAGCTGAAAACTTGATGTGGTGCTTTTTTGTACTAAAATGCAGATATTCTAGTATATTCTACCTTTGGCTTTTTACTAGAGGATTCTACAGTTCCAAGAATCCAGGAATCTCTTCTGGGCAAAGAAAAGAGTGTAAATTGCAGACAGATAGTTTCAGGTGTCAAAGCTTTGCATTTACAGATATGGTTCTTGGTATCAGGTTGTCATGCTGCACATTAGGCTAAAATTATGGCAAACCTCCATTCATGTTCAGATTCGAGGTTTACAGACCTTTTATGGTAACGCATATATTTTTTGTGCAGCATTATTCTCTCCCCCATATAGAAACAGAGCTCTCCAATTTGGGAGAGATTTTGTGTCTTAGTCTTGAAGCTAAATTCTCATTTGCTTTTCAGAAAGGATTTAAATACCTTGAAACCATCTGTCAGAAGATGATTCATTAATAAAATATTGATAAGATTTTTTTTGCCTGCGCATCACAATTACCAGTTACTTTCCAGATAGCAAACTCTGTTACCACAATTTGATTCTTATTGTATTGAATTACATGAACATTGACTTTTTATTATATATCAGGCAATTTTTAAAAGTATTTGAATGGATAGTGGTTATATTTGAGTTGTACAAATACTGGGAAAAAAATTGCCTTTCTTTCGGCCACTAATTAATTAGAGGCATTTGCTTCGGGATAGACTTTGAATGCATTATCGCATTTCTGTCAGAACATATTCAACATTTATTGAAAATTTCACTAGCCAGAGAGAGCTTAAAGAAAGGTATTATGTTATGCGGTTGTCATTATGGTTGGTTTCATTGGAATTCAGTGATTGGTATGCAGAAACATTTGTTCAGCAGTTGGAGGTGCAAATTCTGTTATGTTTTATTGACCTAAAAAACCAGCTAACCTTATTGAAGCAAACTGTCCTCATAGCCCTGCCAACTTTCATCCCTGGAGTCTTAGATAAGTTGTAGTGTATGATTGGAGTTTATTGTAGGATTTCAGTGAAGTGTTAAGTTTTCACAGCTTGAATCATCATTAAAGTCAAAACTTAATTTAAGAAACAGATCTATTAAATATTTGATTTCTTCTCATATGTATATTCTCGGTTGCCATTTTATTCGTCTGTTTTACAGAACTTTTAGAATGGTTAGAAAAATGATGCATCTGTTTCATAGCAAGATGTGCTATTGATACTGATGGCAAACAAGAAAATCAAATACATCATTATGTAAATACATACTTATATAATAATCTCTCTATATGTGTGTGTGTGTTTCTACCTACATGGTAAAAAAAGTTCTAAGCAAAAGAAACAATTCTATAACTTCTTTTTTCCATTTAGCTTACAGCAAGTTAGATGCACCCAATCTCTCTTGCCTGCAGATAAACAGGAGATGGATATTTTTTCCTACATGTGTAATATACTGGTCAGTGCTAAAAATGTTCCCACCAGGCTCTGAGGTGGCCTTCCTAATTTTTCCCATGGGAGGCAAAAGCTCAGGGAGATGTGCAAGGGAAGGTTTAACAGAGTTTTAAATTTAACTTGCTAGCCTTCCACAGTTTTGTCAAATGTCAGTTTGATGGTTCCAAGGGCAGAGTGATATGTTGTTTGAAGATAATTTCCCTGGAGAAAACGAGATAGTGTAGTAATGAAAACTGAGAGAATCTGTGATATACTTTACTCTTCAGAGAGTCTGGTTTTGTCTGAGTGAGAAACATAGTTGTCATACTGGGTAACTGGCAGATTGCTGTCATGTCTTTCTGTTACAGTCTGTTGGCTATATATATATGTGTATATATATATATATATAAAATCACCTTTTAAGTGTTTTCAAAGAGATGAAGATTTGATAAAGATCACTTGTTTCACTGACAAAATGTATGTTTTTAATTTTTGTGTGTTTACCTTTTGTTTTATTTAAGAAATAGTAAAGTGTATTTCATTGGACTTGCATTTTATTGGCAAGGAGTCAAATCATAATCTTTTACAAAATAAGCAGAATACATAGAGATAAACAATGAGAAAGTACCATTTATCAGCCTTGTGACTGCCTGAGGTACAGTTATGTCAGGATACCCTGTGTACAGTAGGGGAGTGTGTGTGTGAAGAGACATCGTGAGATAGTACAGCTTAACCTCTAAAGCTGTGATTGAAATGAGACAGGGGAAATAAATTCAAGAGTTGCACAGGTGGTAGAATCACTTTTTCCACTCGTGTCATTTGCTTCCATAATGCAGGAGCAGGAGTGGGATTGAAATACTCTAATCTAAATTTATACTAAGGGAGGTTAGTGTGTCAAAACAAGAAGTAGGTGTACCTGATTTATTTGGAGGTCTGAACAGGGTTCTGAATAAAGCATAGGAAGTTTGATTTATGTATTGAATGGAATGGTCAGATTGATCCTGAGAACAGCTAAGCTGACCCAGGAATTGCAGTAGGAGGGCCCGATTCAGGAGGAAATAGTGGAGAAACATGGAATGCAGCAGATGATGTTTGATCCTGACTGCAGTTAATCTGAGGTGGCGGTGCTGTACAGGAGCTGGATCCAGAGAATAGCTGGAGTCAGGAGTTGTTGAAGAATTTTATCTGGAGGACAGCTGGAAGGGACCCAATGAAGCAGCCGAAGGACTGAGACTCCTTTGTCTGATTAGGCAGCAAACTCCTTTCAGTTACTGGTTATAGTTATTCCTATGGTATCCGTTAATAAACTAGCTGAGCAAGCAGTTGCCATATTAAGTCAAAGACAAATAATCCTTCTATTTGTCTTAAGACAAATAATCCTTCTCATCCAGTGTGCTGTTATCAGCAGCGTTAAAACACACACATGCACACAGGAAAAACAAAAACAACAACAACAAAGTGCTTAAGAAGCAAATGCAGAGCAATCCCTGGCATACGAGATATGTGGCAGGTGAGTCTTCTGGTGCAGATTTCGCACATGTTCTTGTAAAGTGTCATCCGGTAAGAATGTGCGGAGACAGACAGCAGTGCAATGCCCTGTATTGGTGTTTCAGTCGTCACAGTGCTGACCGTGTGTTGAAACAAAGTGATACGAACCATAGTTTGGAAAGGAGGCTTCAGCAGGTCTTTTTCATTCATGCATTATCCTCATGTGGATATTTGTAGCATCTCTCTAGGGCTTTGGAGGGAACTGTGTCAGACTAAACACTTTAACAGAGATTCAGGAAATGTTCCCAGAGTGTGTGTTGGGTAAACCCTCCTGCATTTTTGTCATTGAAGTGAGAAATGTTCCTTCTGTGACACTCACATAATTTCTAACATGAAAAGTTAGAACATTGGTTCTGTCATGGCAATCATATCTTCTTGTGGATGCTTTGGGAAGACTTGTCATACTGCAGCAGTGTGACCATTGAGGAATCTTAGGTCTTAGATCTTCCATCTTTTGAAATAATGAGATTTAGGGAATGATGAAAGGATTTGTTGTATTTTATTTGTTTCTTGAAGCATTAGAATCTGCTTTGTTTGTGTTTTTTGAGACCTACCAATCCATGTGGGCTTCAAGTTTGCTCCTTTGTTCAAATCCGAACTAGCCATATAATGCATTGATATCAGAAGCCATGAATATAAAGAAGAACATGAATATACTAGAATTTGTTCTTCCATCCTTATTGGCAGTAAGGCAAATCCAGTGCCAGTGCAATGTCTTTTTGCTACCTCTGCAGGACACATCTGCTCAAGTTTTCCTTTTTCCTTTTGTTTGTGAGCTTTTTATGTTAGTCTGTTAAAGATTTATTTTAAAAGCAGGGAGACTTCCAAATTCAAAAGCAGCAGAAGAGATGTTATTTAAAAATGGTTTTATAGCTGAGAAATAAAAAATGGCAGCTGATTTACACTTATGCTGTACTTCAGTAATAGATTAATCAGAATGAGCCATGTCCTCCTTAAACTAAATAATCATTTGACCACTTAAATTGTCAGAGCTTTTTTGCATCATGAAGTGCTATGAAATAGGATAAAAGAGGCTCTTCTATTTTAAATACTCAAAGATCACAATTTTTGACATTTTTTAAATTAAACAAGAAATATTCATAGCAGCTCTGTTGTCGTATTGCATATAAAGAAGTCAGAATAACCAAAGACACAAACCCGAACCAAAAGACTTATTCTGGAGGAGTAACGTATTAGAAGTGGTAAATTGCTTGCTTAGAGGTTTGGAGCTTTTTAGGCTCCATTTTACATATGTTGCCTGTTTTGTGGGTGGAGTATTTCATAGCAGTGCTGAATACACGCTTTGATGTGGGTTACGGATCAGTCCTGATAGGGCTCCACCAAAATAATTTGCACTGGTGTATTTAGCCTTCCACCATGTATATAATTTTCTCTGTTTTGAATGTCCTTGCTGGGAGATGGAACAGGCGGCTGTCTTGTACCCTGTTGCTTTTTGGCACTGTAGTGGAGAGACACCTCACCTCAGTGCAAATTGTTCTTTCTCCTTCCAGCCTTGGGCATCACAGTCCTTTCCTTGCTCTTAGCAATGCTCCGGGAGTGAAAGGCAGTGACATTCAGTGTTGCTGCCATGGGCCACATGGCTGCTCACAGAACATAACCGTTGTACAGGATGGTGAGCGGACTTTGAAGTTTTGCAAAATAGTTTTTCTTTTACAAGGAAAAAGGCAAAAGGTTCCTGAAATAAAATATTATTTTATATATTAATAAATTTTAGTTCCATTCTGCTTGTGGTTATGATTATCACTTCCTGCCATTTTATATCAGTGCATTGAATTGCATGAATGGTTCAGCGTAAAACAAGCAAGTCATCTTATCTGAACAGCGTCTGCATCAGAGAAGAGTCCCAGGCCCGATATCGTTTTTTGCAATTAGGAAAGTACGAGTAAGAATAGAAATTATTTGGAAGCTCAGCTCTTTGGACGTGTTGACTGGTCAAAGTAATTAACTTGGTACAACTAACAGTTGGAACAGTTGTTTCTATTTTTGGATTAAATGTAGACTTCAGTTGTTGGTCATTATGGCAATTAGACACTAAAAATAAAATCACAAAGGTTAAGCATAAGAAAGAAATGAAAAATTTGAAAGATGTTTTGGATACTACTTTTTTTTTAGGCTGTGGAATGTAAGTCTGGATAAAAAATCAAATATGTTTAAAATACATTCAAACAACAGTAGAGCAAGTTATTATTTTAGCATATCATAAATTTTAAAATGACTAGAGTCTAACTTTTTAAATAAATTCAGCAGAGAGCCAATAGAACTTCTCTTAAGAAAAATTTTGGTTATTTGAGCTATGTCATGTTTTTTTTGTCCGGTCAAAATTTTAGCTTGTTTTGCGTATAGACTTTCTTATGATACTTGTTTTTCCTAAACAAAACCATCTATGGGTTGTAAGTGAATAAGGAGTGACCCTCTGTATTTCTATCAGGAATGTGTCTGTCAATAACCCTCTTGACATCTCTTATGATGTTACAGTTTGCTCAGGTCTAGTCCATCTTTAATTTTTAGGCTTGTAAAAAAGTAGTAGCAAATTTATTTGTATTCTAGAAAAATATTAGCAATAATACTTAGCTTTGCTTCTATCTCAAAGGGGGTTTTATCTCACAGATTTCAGTGAAGCTGGGTCTTAAAATTAAGAACTACTACCAAAAGAAAAACCAAAACCCACAACAAAATAACCCCCTTCCCCCACCCCAAACGCATGCTGTTTTTTCATAGTCTTAGGTCAGTTAATAGATTAAATGGGAACGTTCATGCACTTTCAGCTT
>NW_010584445.1:348285-364520 GCF_000705375.1 Tinamus guttatus | reverse complement strand
CTGAAGGAATGTAGTTCAGAATGGACATTCACATGGACAGGATTTAAAGGATCAGGTCTTCTGCATGACTAGCTACTGAGATCCAGAGTGCCCTGTGAATTGTTAAGATAGTCTTTGGTTCCTGAACATGAAGATATAGAATATTTATAAAGAAGAAAGACATGATCTGTTTTTTTTTTAAACATTAAAAGCACAAATAGAGCAATAAGTGAAGAGATTTGAACATTTAAAATTAATGTACAGGGTTATATTTTAAAATAGGTTTCTGGAGTTTTTTTAAAACTTTTTTGACTAAATTCGGATTTCTTTCTTAATATACAAATATGATTGTTTTGCCAAAAACATTTTTGGTTTATCTTTCATATCAGTTGTGCTCCACATTTTTTTATTTATCCTTATGTAAAACAATTTTAAATATTTACAACCTTATTTCTCATCTGTATTATTCTAATATTTGACTATTGCGTATTTTGTTATAAAATTAGCAGGGAAGTCTAAAGGTTTGGGAGTCCTGGGGAATTTTTTAATTGTTTTTTCTGATAGGTAGTCCCATTAGAATGTAGTGTACTGTTTAATGTAATGGAAAGTACTACAGACACATATTCCTCAAGAAAATGATAAAATTTTGCTCTTAGGAATATTTTGGCTGTCTGCATTTTTTGGATGCTTTGGAGGAAAAAAAAGTTTTTTAAAAAAATGTCTTTAAGATACAGAATAAAGGCTATACGAAGCATGAAACACTTGCTTTTGGCTGACATTACCTAGTTCTTGGCCAAGGTATGCAGGTGCCTAATTAAACTGGGGATTTAGTGTAATAACTTGACTTTCTGTAGTTATCAGGGAAGAAGGTCTTGGAGTGTAGTCTGGAGTTACACACTACTGTAAAATTAACTCTGAAAGATATATGTCTCCTGACACTACATGTTAATATTTATTTTTAAAAGGTGGACTAAGTGAATTGCATGTAGTATACTCTGAATTATGAGATTCATTTGCAAGTTCTTCCAAAAGAATAAGATAAATTGGACATGGTTAAACATAGTCATTAGAATTAGTGATGCTCATACAGGTCAGAATACAGTGTTACAGTGTTTTGATATTTGTATTCCTTCTGATTTAAGTTCTTTTGGAATCTCCATGATGCTAATGTCTATTTCTTACAAAAAACTCCATCTTTTTTATTAAAAAACCGAATAATAGTATTTAGCTTTTAAGGACTATGGTGACTAGTGCACATGGGTGTATGGGCATGTTGAACTTCCTCCTGCACCGTTTGTGCTTTAGGTCCTTTGCTCCAAACTGTGCAGGAGACAGTCACAGGGTGGTAGAGCAGCTTTTGTCTTTTCATCTATCTTGTTCAGGTATAAAATGTTCTAAGTGTACCTAAATGTTTGGCAGTCTTAGCTACTCATCCCTCAGTGGTATAAGAAATCACATCTTGATTCTTGTGCTTTTGATCGACTAATGCCTCTTTTTAGGAAAATGTTCTTCGATGCTGAGGCAAATGGATGTACGCATTTATGTGATTTCGATACCTGATTTTAAGTGTAGTGCCAGCTGAGATGTGGATGGCTGTGGAGTCTTCTGTACATTATATTTGCTGAAAAAGCATAGCTGCAGTCTATCATGCATGTAGGCTTTAGAGAAATATCTGACTTTAATGTGTAGTTGAGTGGTAAATAACTTCAGCATAAGATAATAGATATCCATCTTCAAAATGAACTGAAACCTAACTTGAAAAGAGCTGTAGATTTCATCTTACTACTTTATGGGCAGTTACAACATGAAAAAAAAAAAAGAGTACTTTTGCATATATATTCATTTTTACTGCTTCTAATTTTAGTACCAGAATATGATTGCCTATTCTACTGTTTACACCCTTGCAGCATGCATTATAGGTTTTGAAAACATGTATCTTAATCAGTAATGTTTTATTTATTTTATTCTGTCTAATTTATTTTGTGGTCTCAGAGCTTTAAATTGAAACCATTTGGCAGAACATATGAAAGTAATTCTTTCTGATAAAGAAATAACGTAGACTCAATTATGCACATCAGCACAGCTACTAGTAAAATATGTGGCTATTTTGTATCCCATATGGTAAAGGCATATGATGTTTTCTACTAGTTGCGTACTCTTCCCAAATATTTTTCTATTTCTTGTGCATCATCGATTATTTTTCCTGATCTTACATTTTATTCATAACAATTTGAAAAACAGAGGTGTGTGAAAATATACCATAGCCAGCACACTGGAAATATGTACTGGACCAAGGATTTTGTATGTATAACATATATACACACACATACATATATGTGTGCATGTGTGTATAATATATATACATTTTTAATACTTTGTAAGTTATGCGGGATGTATAGTATGCTGAATTCTCAAAGTGTCAATTTATGTCTTCACAATTCCTGGTGAATTTTAAATGTGGTACAGAGTGTGCTGTGAAGTGGCTTACAAAGTTAGGAAGAGGTTTCTTCAGAAAGCTCCTTAAAAAAATGTACATCTGACATGAAAAATAATGCAATCTAGTTCAGTTTATTTCCTATAAGTTTTTATAATGGTAAAGGTATATATTTTAAAATTTATTCTCATTAAGCTGGAGGCAGATGGAATGAAATCTCCCTTTTTCTACTTGAATTTCTTTGGCAAGACTGGCAGATATTGCATAGTGTTTAAGACCTAGAATCTGAAGGAATATTTTGATGACCAGCTTCGAACAGAAAAGTGAAGATTATGTGATAGTTTCCAATTCAAACAGATCAGATTAAGTGGTCACTTGTTTGTAACGCATTGCTCCATGACGTTTGTCAGCATATTTTTATTCAAAGCTAATGAAAACAGCTTTTGATAGTTAGAATGGTAAAAAGTGCTTTTACTAATTTCACTTATCTTTCTATAATCAGTTAAAATTTTTGAGGGGAGGATACGTTCTGGTAGTTATTTCATACTTTTTCTTTCAGGCCTCAGAGAAATGCTTATCTAAGCTTTTTAATTGTAGTACTTCCTCTTCACTTCTGTAGGCATGTAGTTGGTTGGGGAAGAAAGAGAGGCCTCAGCACAGCCTCTTCCTTTTCAGAATTTTGCATTTCAAGGGCACCAGATGTTTGTGGCACCTCCAGTGTGTTCTACTTCTTGGTATGGAGTTAGACACAAACTGGGATAGGAAGTCACAAGAGGATAAGAGTGATGAAAGAAATTTTTAGCATAAGTCTAAGATTCAGCAGCCCAAAATCATATTAAATGGCTAAAATTTCTGCCAATTGATACATTTGTATAAGAAGTTCTGCAAGAGACATTTCTTCCTGTATTTCTTTATTTTCATGCCAAACAACAGTGTTTATGATGACACTGTATGGACCATTAAGAGAGCTGTTTTTTCCCTTGGAGTTGTACAGCACTTCTATCGTATATGAATACCTAGATGTATAAATAAAAAGGGCATCACTCAAATTCTTGAGATATTTTATTAATTGAGAGCTTGGTATCTAAGCCCATTATATTCCTTAAGATAGGAAGAGTTTAAACAGAGTTATGATATTTCTGTTTGTTTTCCATTTATCTGTCAGTGCAACTTTGACAGAAATATACGTCCTGCTTTTTAGCTCTCTCACATTGCTTGCTTATTATTGATAAGCTGTGGCATAGTGTTGTATACTTTAGAAAATCCACCTTTCTCTACTTAAAACCCTGATTTAAATCTGATTTATTTTTCATCTACTGGTGACATCTACTCTGTTCTGCTCTGTCTTGATCTGTTTTCTGTGCAAATATTTCCTTTTCAGTTGGATGAATAGAGTTTCAGGAAGATGAGCTAAATTTATCATCAATTTTTAGTACCTTGAAGATCAATTAAAAACAAATTTGAAAAATATATTTTGTATGGTAATACTGTATCAAACTCCAAAAATATCTAAGTGATTTTTCTCTCACACTGTGACTCGAAGTTTTAGAAACAAAATTGATGGGGAAATTCCTCTTGTAGTTTTATGTTCACTGAATGCCGTGTTATTTTCTACAGTCTTTTTCCTATTTTTGTAAATATCTCTGTTGTGGAATATGAAGCTGTTAAACTGTCACCTTTCATTCTGCAGGTCTCTTGGTGAAAAGCTAATACTCCTATACCATTACTTCATCTGTTTGAACTTTTCTGAGAGCCAAACTTACACAGTACTGTAACAGATGTAAAGATATTTCTTTGACTTTTGATATATTTGATAGTTTAAGATAGTGTAAAAGTACATATATAATAGAAACTGTATATATACTGTTGCTTGTAAATAAGCAGGGAGAACTCTTCATTCTGCACTCTTGTAAATGAAAGTGCTAAAGTATCAAAGATTTTCAATTCAATTACTGTTCCTCTCTCCTCTTTTCCTAGGGAAATTCATGTTTCTTTCTCATAATAAGAGTAAATTAGCTTTTCTGTTATGTATTATACCCACAAATTCTTAAGTGCAATGCACTTAAAATTCTAAGAATTTTAATAGCATGAGAACATTTACTAAATTGGGATTCGTAGTTAAGCCTTCAGTGAACATAAATAAAAGAATTGATAGGAGGACAAAGAAGGCAGTGATAGAAGTAAGTAGAAGACGTCCTATTTCCTTTAGCATAATCCAAAGCCATGCAATAAATTTATTCTGTAACGTCTTTTTCTCTGAAAGTTCTACGGTGAAAAGCACAGAGACGTTTCCAGTGATCTTTTTCGTCACTAAAAAAATATTCTCTTCATTTGCCAAAATGGGATTAGTGAGTAGATCTCATTAGGAATTTGCACATGACTTTGTTCTCTTTTATCTATATAAAAATAAATTCCTCAGAGTCAAAAGAAGTCGAGAAAATAATATCCAAAGCCCAAGAAGGTAGAAAGCATTGCTACAAGGATATTTTTCAGAGCCAGCCAGAGCAGTAGCTGTAGCATCCAAGACAAAATTAGTTTGCCTAGAAGGGTATGTGCTAAGTACCAAAACCAAAAATGCTTCTAGTATCTTAATAGATAAGAGCCACAGAAAAAGAGCACTAGATTTGAAACAAATAAAAATATAATTTTTGTTTAAGTAAATTCTTAAGACATTTTTTCATGGTGTCAAGGATGTTTTCATTTTCATTAAAGATTATTCATAAATTTGCTGATAACCATTTGTTAAAAGAATTCACTTTTTTGAAAAAAAGATACAAATGTTATGTTTTGGGTGTATAAGAAGATATTCATAAAGTTCTCTTGTGTTTTTCATGGTGTAGTTATGTTGTGATCCTCTTCCCCATTACAATATAATCCTCAGAAATAGTGTATCTCTCTGCCAGCTTTGCAAAAATAAAAATTTACAACCTTTATTAGCCATTCACCTTCAGTTTCTACTTGCTTTGAAATGAATAGGCCCTTAAAGGATCCATTGAAGTTGGCCCTAGAATTGCTGTTTGTGTTAAGAGTGTAGGATAATCGACCTCTGCCATATGTGTGAAACGTGTGAGCAAATGATGAAAAAGGAAGAAAAGCCTGTGGGTTGGGATTATTCTTTAACAACTGTATAATATTATGGCATAAAAATATTTTGATATGCCCGTTTGAAAACAAGATGATTTTTTATGATTTAAATCTGATATTCAAAATACCTGTGTGTGTTGGTGATCTTGTTGTAGACACAAGTTACTTTGTAGAGAAACAGATGTGATTGCACTTACTGGCACTAATGGGTATGTGCATACAATTCTTAGACATATGAAGGACCAAAACAAGAAGGTTGCCAATCTGAAGCACAATCAGCAAATGGAGAAAAAGAAGAATGCACAGTTGTTGGAAGAAGTTCGTAGACGAGAGGACAATATGACAGACAACTCTCAACATTTACAAGTGAGTTGATTTTTTTTTTTTAATTTTGCTTTAAAATATCACCCAAGCATTCTATTTTTTTGTGCATCTTCCAGGATGTATAATAAATTTCTCTATGCAAAGAACAGCTGCTTCTGTCCTGCCAGAGAAGGTACTAGTGACTTCAGTTGCAACAATGAGCTATTTTAGTGAGAGGAAAAGCAAAATAGAATGTGAAGCCTTTTCCTCAAAAAAATCAAGAAAGTCATTCTAGCTGGTTTTGAGGAAAGGATAGAAGGATAATTATCATTTCTGTATGCGGTTTCTGCAGCATTCACAGCGTGACATCCAAAGGCATATTGAGGTTACTCAGTGGGGTTATGAGTGCTCAGCATGTTGGAATATCAAATAATACCTTTCTCTGAGTGATTTTTTTTTTAACCAAGGACACATTCACATGCCCAGGTGATTAGCTATGTAAAATATGATTCAGTTTTTCAAAAGCACTGAATTGTATAGTAGTATGGAGGCTGCGGGGAACTGCATTTGAGACTCATGGGTCCCTTCCTGATCTGCATTTCTAGCTGTAGCTCTCCATATTGAAGTCAAGTGTCTGAAAGTGTAGGCCCATATCAGGAGGGATATCATAATCACATACTCAGATCACCTAATGGGTATGACTTGATCATATGAGCTCTCTATACATGTCTGTGGAGTGGGTTAGACAGCTCATGTTGGATGGGCAAACAGGGTCACTGCAAAATAAGAGTTGTCACCAAAAACCTTACCTCACATCCTTAAATAGGGAGAGAATCACAGAGCTACAACTGTCTTGCCTTGCAGATCTCCTGTAATCATTAATACTTTGTTAACTGCAAAAACTTTTTTCTTACTGTTGGAAAGGAGAGCCTCTCCTATAGCTTCTTTGGATATAATGTAGGCTTTGAGCTTAATTTTCAGAGAATCTCTACAGTTTATAAATTACTAAAGCTCAAACTTTAAGATTTGAAATATAATTAACTGATTTGGGTAAATGATACATCATATAATTTATAAATTATATTAAGGAACACAAAACAGGTTTGTCACTTAAAAGCTACTTTTTCTCTGAGAACTGACTATGAAAAACTGTGAACAGAAATGCATTGATCGAAGTTTTCTATCAATGGTATCAATATCTCTGCATCAGTATTTGGCTTGATCTGTTTAATATAATGGGTTTCTGGAAATTTTCTAATAGGTGGAATTTGATCCTCATGCTGCATGCCAAACTGTACTTTCTATGTGTTTCTATATGCAAAATGGAGAAACCAACACTACTCCTCTCTTTGCGCTCGTGTCAGTAAAATTGCATGTCAGAATCAAATTCAGGAAATGATACATTATATTATACATTATTTATATATCTGGATGATATTTTGTGTACTTTGTAACCCTAGTAATTACAAACTGATTGCATCATTGTGCCTTCTACTGCACATGATACAATGCTAAAACCCTGTAAAGTATTTACCCTGACAGTGTGAGCTATCAATGTTCAATTTCAGTGTGGAACTTGCTACTTGTAATTTAATCTGCATTGGGAAAGAATATATTAGAGCTGTATTTTTTCATTAATATTTCAGAATTCTGTCACTACAGTGGTTGTAGAGGTCAGTTGTAGAGTCTTTGATATAACTCACATCTTAAATGGAATCAGCATGGCTGAATAGCTTGATGTGCCATTCACTTGCTGTAAAGTGGTTGCCTTCAAAGAACACTTTATGATAAACAGTTAACTGAGACTCTATTTCTTTAACTAGTCCTTAAAATGTTGATATTTTAGTATTTCCAAGTGTATATTGTGTCTTAGTGTATATAGCTCCAATAGTTGTATAGCTACCAATAACTCTGTTTTGTGATACAAATTTATTCTGATAATAGAATATTTTGGCTTAAAGTCACTTGCTGATATAGTTTATTTGCTAATTTATATGTGAGATAGTTACAAATATTAGGTGAGTCTTATGTCACATTCTTATGTGAATCTCATAAATAAGTGGATGGACTGGTTAAAAAAAAAAAAGCAAAAAACAGAAAAACTAAGGCTTCTGTCAATTAGCATTGGTATGCCAAGGAAATTTCTCCATAAGATTTATTTAGAAGTACTTTTCCTCTATTGAGATACTTAAAGAACAAGTATGCCTTAAAATGCAGATTTCTGCTTTTAAAAAATGAGATCAAGTTCTGGTAGATGCATTGTTCCAATTTTGATTGGCTTGTATAGCTTGTGATTTGAGGGCAATTTTGATATGACACTCTTGCTCCTGAGCACATGCAGCTATTTAATGTGTTTGGCATAAGATAAAAAGTTCAGTTTATAAGTAATGATAGAAAGTAAATAGAAATATTGTAACACCAGTCCAAGAATTTAACTGAGGCAAGATTTGTGGTCCATGATGTGAGGTATGTGGTATACCTGGAGTTTCTGGGAGTACTGTTCATCTGCTGATTAGATATGAAATTAATTGTTGTTATAAGGAATACTGTGTTAATGTATATACCTTAGTAAATCATATTTACTTTATTTCCTTCTTGTCTTACCACTTTTGATACCTTCTTCTAACATTTATAGGTTCATATAACACACAGTGCTCTTGTGTTCGATGAATATTTTATCTCTGTGAAGGGTGTATTGAGCTGTTATAAACAGAGCTCAACGACCAAAGTGTATCTTAAACTTCTCTGGCCTGATGTAATGATTGTAGACCCTGCTGGCTAGCTGTGACAAGCTCAGCTGAGACTTGTTGAGGCTTAATTAGACTAATTACATTTATTCTGGCCAGCTGTCCATCCCCTTTGTATTGGGAGGGGAGTAACAAGAAAGCTGCTTTTCGGGGTGTTTTCAGGGCAACAGAATGGGTTGAATTTCCTCCTGTTTTATCCAGGGGTTGAAGCTGTCCCTGGTCAGCTGTCCATTTGCTGTCTGGGAGGTTTGAAGGAGTTCTGATTTTTGTAGTTTCTTTGGAGCTTCAGTAGTATGTAATTCATCCTGACCTGCAGACTATTTGGGATATTCATGATACTTTGCACTAGCTTTTAAGATAAAAACCTCTCAATGCTGGTTCAGACCTGGGCATCAGCCCTTGCAGGGCAAGTCGGAGTCTCCACTGGCTGTGTCTCCTGGCATTTTCAGGCCCCTGTTGGGAGGAAGAGCACTCTGAGCACCTGCAGAGAATCCACCTTGGTCGCTCTCAGCTGTGAGTGAAGCATCAGCTGTGGGTCTGCAGGGTTAATTGGATCACTTTAAAATTGGAAACACCAGGAAGCTAGACTGCAGATTAGTTCTTGGAAATGAAGAGTGGTTGGGAGGTTTTCAGTTCTTTCCTTCCCCAAATCAAGCACAGACCTATGCAAATCTTGCCAGATATAATGGTCATATAATACATGAAGTGTCACAGCAGGAGAGCTGGCACGTGAGTACTTTATCATGAAGCTGAATTATTTTGAGAATGGTATATCTGACATGTCTTTGATTCTCCCTGTTTTTTTTTTTTTTTTAATTTGTCTGCTCTACAAAGGTAAACTTTTTATAGAAGTGCTCAGCAAAGAAACATAGCAGTATCATGCTGTGAAGTTGCACACAATTTCTCAAACAAATGTCCTTGCAGGATCTTTTAAATGTTATATGTGGTAGATTTTATTTTGGAGATGACTTGCTTGTTTCCTGAGGTGTGTTTTTATTGATTTTACTGATTCTTGTATGCCATGCATCTGCTCCAGTAACTTTGTTACTTCAATAGAATTAGGAAAGAAAACATTTGGGTAACATTGATAAGTTCAGTGGGTTTGGTTTTGATTTCCAAATCTGCTGTAATAGCAAAAACTTGTAACGCTAATGAAGAGCTGACTACAGCTATTTGTTGCTGGTCCATATAAAGCAGCAGACACCAACAAATGATGGCAGGTCTAGAAAGCCAGTTTATGAAACTGGGTATTTTTGAAGTGCCTCAATACTACGTACAATTATCCCCATGTTAGTTTGAAACAATAGGAATTTGCACCTAATAATATTCCCATATGTCTTATCAAGTAGCTTTCAATGGAAATGAGATGTGTACTTCTGTCTGTAATTTTCAGAAATAAAACTATCAATTTAGTTCATGAATGAAGCTTAATAGAATCATATCTTTTTTAATCCAGAAACACTGCTCCATGGAAGTTTATGAAAAATATCACACAGTTGCATGTCACAAGGGGGAAATGGGGACCAGCCTGAACAGAAAGTGAAAAGATTTAATAGCCTGTTCTGCTGTGATCTGCCCATCTCCTGAATATTTTGGCCTTTTCTTCTGCTTTATCTGCTGAAAAAAAGATTATGACTTTCCTAATGTTTTAAAGGGTTGGATCATTGCCCATCTTGTGGCAGAAGTGCACACACTGGAAATATTTTTCATTGAAAAAGGATTGTTTTTGGGGGAGATGCCATAGATACTGTATAGTCCTCACTGATTTCAAGGATCACGCACAGGTAACTTAATCAGTGCTCAGAGCCTAAAATGTCATGAAACAGGCTGTGTGCACATATACATTCTCCACATGTCCAGCACCTGAGCCTGGGTTGCCCACTGAACATAATGAGGAAAGGGACAAGAATTCTGGCTTTTCAATAGTTTTGTACGTGCATGGCTGGATAACCCGTCTTAGATGATGAATAACACATGATCAGGAGAAATTTTATCAAAAGAACCAGGATGATTCTTTTGATAATGTTAATATTATAACATTGTCTGCTGTTTGTTTCTTGCCATGTAAATATCCATGATATCTGTAGTATCTTATTAAAATTAGCTTGCAAGAGATATCACAACTGTTAGTCATGAATCCTCAATTTGGAATTGGCTCTCTATTTTTTACTCTGTGCTTCAGTATATAATTCTCATCTCCATGATAGTTCTAGAAATACAAAATACACTGAAGACATAGCACAGTGCCATATGTTATGTCTGTATTTCTTAAAGTAGAAACATGGCCTAAACAACTGGTATACCTGACATTCATTTATTATGATTTTCTCTTAATGCAATGTATTTCCTAATGCATTGTCTCAAAGACTAAGGAACTATAATGTTAATAAAAAGAGGAAGCTAGGGAATGAGATGGAGTCTTGCAAATAAAAATGAGCAGTGTAATCTGTTCAGAGACAGAGGAAACAGTTGTGACTATTATGCAGACAGGCATTAGTGTACATAGCTGACATAAGGCAGGACAGAATTCATTGCATAAACACACAGCTTTGTATTTATTAGGGCTGAAATACATACCTAGTGAGAAAGTTCAACCTTTTAAGAGCTTACAATCATGAGTTACCGTATTAAAAGTAAATTCTAGTTAGAGGATGTATCTGAAGTTGGGCCTGTGCCTGTCTGCAAGGCTTTGATAATTTGGAACGTGTAGGGGGTTCTGCATGTGTCCTTCAGAGGGCTGCTCTTTATTGTAGAGGAAGATGGAGAGGAGGTTGGGTTTTTGTCTTTTACACCATTCCTCTTTGATCTGTGTGTGTGTGTGTGTGACATGCACATAGTTTTCTAGCTCTGATACGTTTAACTGTTTCCTACTTCTTGCCCATCTGTAGCTAGAGAGTAAGTGGAAATGAGAGAATTATTTTACCTTTCATTCTCTATAAGCAACATATATCCCTTAGGACACATAAATGGCGATATGTTAAACTTGAGAAATATGTACAGAGAAGAAAAGAAAGATAGGCTTTGGTCTTTCCTTGCTGTAATGGTCGTGAAGATGTTAAAAGAAAAGTTGGATTGCTGCAAATTCATATTAAGATCAGTTGCAACAAGTTTTTCAGTCTTCAGGTTAATCAAGAATCATATACTTTTTGATACCAGTTCAGTGAGAAATTCAGAAGATGGGATAGGTAATGGGAATGAATGAATGAGAATGAAGTTTTCCCCTAAAGATGCCATATTCCTTTTTGTGGAAAATGCAGAATAACAACTGAATTTTAATATAGTCAGGGTGAATTTGAAATCTTATTTTACTAGAATTTTTGTGCAATTAAAGCAGAAGCTTAGTGGTGCAACTGACATGAAGGGATGAAGACTGTGATGGTCTTGTGTTGTATAAATCTTATGGTAGAATAAGGTTCTTCCCTCAGTTTTACATTAAATTGTAATTATTTTGGTTGCATGCATTTGCTGTTACGGAGTCAGACAATTTCAAGTGAAAGTGAGCACTTATCGTAATTTTGGGCTAAATTTTGCATATCTCTTATGTTAATGAACTAACATATGAAGAAATGTAAAGGCCAATATTTTATGCTACCTTCTGGAATACCTCTGCAGAATTCTCTTCAAAAAGAAGATGCAATGTCTCTTCAAAGATGTCTCTTCAAAACTAAAGTAAGTTTTTGTATGCTTCTGTTTGCAAATTATAGGTTCGTGGGACACTGTAAAAATTATTTATTTTTTTCTTTCTCCCCTTTTTTTTTTTTTTTTCTGCTGTCGGCACTGGTTAAGCTGAAGCTTGATCTGTTTGCAAGATCAGTGTTCATATACATATCGGGTAGTTTTTTCCAAGTTTTACCCATATAAAGCAAGAGGTTTGAAATAGCAAAAGGAGAGAGCCCAGCATAGTAGATTACACAACTATAATCTACTTATGTATGTGCATTAGTGATACGTTCAGGGATATTTCCCTTGTTGTGTCACTGCTGCTTTAATTATAGCTGGATTTTGCCAACATAGGAATTGTAGCTAGTAACTGCAGTGTCAAAAATGTCTAGCCTTCAGCAAAATGGAGTAATTATTATGTATTTTGCACAGTTCAGGCAAATTTGCTACTTTTTCTTTGCAAATATCTAGGAAAAAGGCAGAAAATACGTTTTAAGACAGTCATTTTCACGTAGCTGAACATAAATTTGTAATGGACCATCTACATTTTGGTGAAAGTAGGACTTAAAACATTTTTTTTCTGTGGCATGTTGATAACTGAACTATGAAAAGTCTTAGAGTTGAGGCTCTGGCTAAGGGTAATAGAAAATCCAATTAAGCCTATGATAATTTAGTGCAATATATTAAAAATGATTATTGGACTAGATGTGCATCATACTTACCAAAAATCAGACTAATCAATGCAACACACATGAGACTATTAAAGACCCAGCTAATGTATTTAGATTTCTGACATGGCATAATTGCATATATATGCAAATTCAGATTTTAAACATGGGTGGACATGAAGGAATTTTCTCTTTTTGGCCTGGGGAAGCTCCCTAAGTTGTGGATAAATTCCATATGTGTTGCTGAAATGCTTGTTGAACTTCAGCCAGTGGTTTAAGGTTATGTTGAAGAAAATATTTCTAAGATGTTTCAGATGAAGAAAAGTATTTGAGAATCTGCAGAGGGCAGGAAGGTTGATTGGTTGGTCTGGGGATCAATACCACAAGTGTTTTTTTTCTTTGGGGATTTACTTTGACATTTGTTTTCGTTGTGTAGGGTAATCCCCAGAAGCCGAAAGTACTCTTATTCTAAAATGTCCCTATAGACAATCTATGAAAATCTTACTTGAAGATCAGTTTCTACTAGACTCACAGTCTCTTAAATCTTTTTCAGTTTGTCATAATTGGTAGTCTGACAGAAGTGACTCAGTGTTCTGTGCTATGTCTTTTAATAGCTATAAGAATAAAAAGAAGTTTAGTAGGTTAAAAAGAAATCAGCACAGCTCTTATGTATTTGTCCTGTCTTTTCTTTTGTCTAGAGTATTACATCATATGTGTATGTATAAAATAACATGAATTTTATTCTTAAAACTGTCTCCATTTATTACTTTGGGATTTTTAACTGAGTAGTCAACATTATAAAACATTGCATGTCTTTTTTTTTTTCTCTTAGTTTTCTCTTAGTTTTTACAATTAAGTCAGCAACATAATGATTTTCAGCATTGTCTTGGCAGTGGATTAGCTCAATGACATCAGGACCCAGGAACAGAACCTGCATGTCTTGATTTGCAAAGTTAAACTTGGTTAGAGAAGTGTGAACTGCAATAGTTGAAAAATGTTTTATGTTTGGATTAAATAATTCAATTATTTATACCGTGTGCCTTAAATGTATTATTAGCTGAAAAAGGGATATATGAAGAGGTATTGGAAGAAAAAGCTCTTACTGGAAAAGAAGAGGGGAAAAAAAGAAAAGAAAGAAACAATAAGAAACAGGAAAAACTTAATGTGATACACTGTTTTTTTTCTTCAGTGCTTATGTAATAACTCACACATGTGGGACTCCGGTAGTCTCCAGGGGGCAATCACATTCAACATGTATCAAAAGAAATAGTTCAGTTAAACCAACTCTCCATACCCAGCAATAATTACTACGGGTTTACACTGCGATATGGTTGCAAAAGGTTAGTCGGTAGGGCATCTGCAAATCAAGTCATATGTCAACTCTACATCAATAACCTCATTATAATAGATGTTAGTATTTCAGCACATGACTGTCCAGTATAGCCAGCCACATATAGTTCATTTTTAACTTTAGCATTGACTTATAGCTTGTCTAATATTTTACAAAGTTATGTATTTAAACACCCTATATTATATAAATTATAATCAATGACAAAAACAATAATTTAGATTGAAATTCTGCAAAGGAAATTGCAATAAAATGTCTGACCCTATTTGTGTAGCTGTCTTCAAAATAAGATGAATATAGGAAGTTTTTATTCTGTAATACAAAAGTAGCATAATGAAATTTTGTTTGTTGAGCAATTGCTTAAATATCTGTACTTTATTTTTCCAAACAAATGCTATTTTCCTTTAAGAACTGCATCATTAGACACTTTGTTATATTCATTGCTTATACTTTCATATATATATTTGCTTTTTTTTTGATAAAGAAAAGTTTGATAGCCTGGTTAAATATATAGAAAGCTTTTTACAAACCTTGTGGTCTGCTTGAACCTGAGCTATCTAGCTAAACTACTGCTGCTGTTTGTCATTCTCTGTAGACCGTTTTAAATAGTGGGCAAGACTCTTAACACATCTCCTCAGTAACAAAAGTTCTGCTTGAGGGGAGCCTAACTAGAGGTACATTTTTGGTTATTGACAGGCCATATTCCTACTGCTTACCTTTTGTGCAAATGCTCTGTAATAGCCTTTACGCTGTTATTTACAGACTATCTAGTCTTATAGCCTAGAAGAACAAAAGTGAAGGGGAGGAGGAGGAGATGAGCGTGCTTCTTTTACAGAATCTTGTCTAGAACACACCATACCTTAGAATGTGTCCTTTAAATAGCATTTTATAAATGCATCTTTGCGTAAAGGAGCTTTCATGGGATAGATACAATCAGAATGTTTTTGGGACAAAATCACATAATTTGTTACACTTTACTGATCACTTTCAGGAATTGTTTGCTTAGAGCCGGACAGAATCTGGCTCCTATATTGCAATATATGCAATTTAAAACAGTATGGAAAAGTTCATTTGTGACTTTACAGAAAGGTAAACCTTTCATTCTTCAGCTAAGAAATCACACTTTTTGCATCACCTGGCTTATTAATAGATCCCAAAGTATTTTACAAAATAGAAGCATTGCGTCCCCTTTTTCGTTTATATTTCTAGAAGCTGAGACATAAAGAATAGAAAAGTTTTGGGTAAGGTGACTCTGATTGCTGATGGCAGCATTTAGGAGAATAAACTGAGTCTTGGTTTGTCCAGTGTTACGTTTATGGGACTGGACTGCTAACAGTGAAGATTTTCAAGTGGTGTGTTACTCATGATGCTGAAAATGTTTGCTAGTGAAGTGCTGCTGAGGCAGTTGCTGGAGATGAATTTGATCTAATGTTTGGTCCAGTGTGAGGGAGAGCAACAGTAGTATATTCGATTGTAAGATCAGTCTTTAAGGTGTAAAAGATTACACGACATACTAAATAATTTACAAGAACTAGATAGCTTTACCTTGCTCTTGTTCTGCTTTTCTATGCATGATCTTAACAGTGAGGGTGACAGAGCCCTGGAACAGGCTGCCCAGAGAGGTTGTGGAGTCTCCTTCCCTGGAGATCTTCCAAACCCGCTTGGACGCAGTCCTGTGCCACGTGCTCTAGGTGACCCTGTGTGTGCAGGGGGTTGGACTAGATGATCTCTAGAGGTCCCTTCCAATCTTGAGCATTCTATGATTCTATGATCTCTAAGACCTACATATGAGTAGTGGCATTTGCAGTTTAGAGTTCTTTTACAATGGATAATAATATGTTTTTTGACATGGATCATCAAGGTAATTGGATCACTTGATTTCAGATATCAAAAGAAAACCAATACTGGTGTATCAAATTGCTTAGAAAGATGATTTGTTTTGTCTGTTCCTTCAAGTTAGGATCCTTTTGGCCTGGTATTGTGTTTGTTCCTCTGCTGCTTCTATCTTTATT
>NW_010584445.1:307434-348242 GCF_000705375.1 Tinamus guttatus | reverse complement strand
TTCTGCGTCTGGAAGAGACTTCTTTCCAAGAATACCTTGGAGCAAGGCCCCTGAAATATGGCAAATGTCAAAGTAGCAATGATTTTATGAGATAAATTTATCAACACAAGTGGAATTTTTTCCCTTAATGCCTGTCATTACTGTCAATTGAGGAGAATGAACTTAATTAAAACTATTATTTTGATGTAGGTGGACAATATGATGAACAAAATGAATAATGTTAACTTTGTATCTTAAATGCCAGAATTATGCACAGAACACAGTATTTCATTGTATTTTCAAGTGCATGGAGAATTTGTCATATGGAGATAGGGAACTCAGCTGCATTCCTTATCAAAGACATCCCAATTTACTGTCTTCTAAAAAAAAAAAAAAACCACATTCTGTGAATTTCTGTGGATGTTTTAGTGACATTAATTAGAAATGCTTTTAAAAATACATTGTTCTTTATTGGAGTTGGGTTATATTTAGCAGTATTATTCAGTTTCACACAGTCATATTTCTTTTCACAGTTCATATAGGCATAATGAAAGAAGCATTTTACACCTACTCTTTAGCTGTCACATAGCTCTGTCATATGGAGAAATACCATAATTTATTCATCTAGAAGCTAAAGCAAAGATAAAAGCCAGGTGTATGCAATCTCTCCCTTTTTTCAAAAAGACTTCAAAGTCACTTTAGAACAATACGAACACTGTGTCAGATTGTGATACAAGCGCTACAATCCTTTCATTTTGATAAAGAATTTTGTGTTTTCCTGCACAAGGGATAAATTCCTGGATCTAGTAAAGGTAATGGGGTTTGTTAGTGGGACTTTTGCCAATGCCTTGTCAGGCAAAGATTTCTCACCTGAGATGATAATTTAAAAAACAAAACAAAGCTTTTACACACACACACACACACACACACACACACAAAAAGGTCATGCAAAAATCAGATCACTTTATATCTGAGCTGCTGATGGAAATTGTAATTTGTGAGAAAGTGTTTTCACAATCAGCTGTAGGATTTGTCAGGGTTGACTTTTCTGTCTGGAAAGTCTTTTGTGTAAGCATTTGGTTGCCAATTCTAACAAATATTATTACTTCTGTTAATATTAGAAATACCTTATAAAACTGATGTCTGATTCTTTAGTCCAATGTTAATTTGTTAACAGTCCTATTCAGTCCAATGTAATCTAAAATTTGTTCAGTGTTGCTTTCTTTTGTGACTTATGCTATATTTTAATCCAAGAAGATAGCTTTTGCCTAAATTGTGAACAGCTGGATGTTCAGTTAATGCATATTAGCTATTTAACAGTTAATGGGTATTAACTATTGATGCTCTATTCTCTGTAGTTATTTAAGGTTTTCAATAAAATAAAGCAACTGAATGCTAGCTGGTGCTGAATAAGTAAAGAATTAATGGAAATCTGATTCAAGATTTAAGGAATCTCGAGTTATTCTGTAGAAGCTGTCATATTGTACCTGGATTCACTTTCCATGGTGGAATTATTACAACCACGGAATATATAGTATTAAATTCAAAAATGGCAACTGCACAAAAATAAGAAAGCTGGTAAAAAGAAATGAAAAGGGACAGTAAAAGGACTAAAATCTTTGCAAGCATTATGAAGGCTATTTAAAGAAAATTATATTGCCCGCTCAGAGGAAATGGATACTACCTATCAAAAACTACCTTAGGAAGACCAAACAGAAACCAGCATAGTTAAACAGCAGGATAAAGGAAGCTATCAAAAGCAAAAATCCATCCTTCAAAATAATGAAATTTGTCCAGGGGAGTAAAATAGGATCGTAAAACCTGGCAAGTAAAATGTAAAAAGCGCAAACAGGCAGACCGTGAAACACATTTAGCACAAATAGGAGCAAGTCATGAAAGGCATTCGAACTGATAGTTTTCCAGTGTGTCAGAAGGTGGAAGACTGCCAGAGATTCTATAGAACCAAAGATAATTAAGAAGTAGAAAGAATGTTTTCAGAAAATAACACTATGAGGTCAAAAAAATAAACAAAATTTGTTTCTCTTATGTTCACAGAAGTGGTACTTGGAGAGTATCTGCTTCTGGAACCTTGTTTACAGTGCTGGAAGATTTACCTCAAAGTGAGGTGACATAGGAGATGTTATAGAGTAATTAATAAACTAGCACCATCATCCTTGTAGGATCATTGGATTGCAGGGTAGTTCAAGTAGGTCACTGAGTTGAACCTGTTGTTCAAAGGAGGGTCAGGCTGTGGTCACACCAGGTGGCTGTCAGAACCAAGCTGTTTTCATTCCGAAGTTCTTAAGAGATTCAAGATAAAATATATAAATATGTAGCTCGGGTGTGTAAATTGCTTAAGATTTCTTCTTACTAGATGAATGGAAGGTGACTAACACGATGAGAGCTTTTATACAGGGTTCCAGGTAAATTTTGGAAAACTACCAGTCACTGCGGCATCTGTATTGGACTAATCAAGTGAAACAGTATTTAAACAGTGGGCCCAGGGTTAAATATATGTTAATGGAGAGACAATGTAAATTTGCTAAAATGAAGTCATTCTTTGTGAGTTCGGAAGTCATGGCATACTTCAGAAGTCCCCTAGGAACCTGTGTGTTGACCTACAGTGTCCAGTGTGTTTATCAAAGACCTGGAAAAGAGAGTGAATAGTATCATGGCAAAATTTCCGATGACACTAAATTATTCAAGGCAATAAAGATGAGGGCTGGCTGTGAAAAAAAGCAAAAGGATCACTTGATACTAAGAAACTATGTGATGAATGATAGCATGAAATTAGATTTTGATTAACACCAACTTTTTAACTATGAGGGGAAAAATCCCATTATTGCTTACACAGCTAATAGTTGCTGCTGAAGAAAATTATTTGTATCTATAGCACACAGTTATATGAAAATTTTGGAATGATGCTACAAATGAAAAGTGAAGAACACTGAGAAATACTAAAATAGGAACAGGAAACCAGAGACATCATTGTAATGACACTGTATAAACCCGCTGTCTGCCTACATCTTCAGCATCATGTGTAGTGCAGTTCTTTTACTAAAAAAAAAAATGTGGCAGAAAGAGGTATGAAAAGAGCATGATCAAAAGTATAAAAAAGGTATTTTAGATGAGCAATGATAAAATAGATTACTATTTTTTTTAAAAAGGGAAAAGAGAAGAGGGGAAAATGCAGTAGGATCATAGAGAAATGGAACAATGGTCTTTTTCAGTGTGAGAAATAGGTCATCAGATTAAAGTAACAGTAGGCAGATTCAGAGCAAATCCACATATATTTTTATTGTCATGTGGTTTGTCAAGATACTATGTCTAATGTAATGGATACTGTTTTTTTTAAATGGGCAAAAATGCGACCAGATGATCCATTTGGAGTGGTTAAAAACAGATCACTGGCTTTGGCTGAGGAACTTGCTGAGCTACAGATTGTTGGAACTGGGAATATCGATCGAAGGAGTGTCACTGACTCGTTTTCTTTCTAAGTATCTGTTACTGATCACTGTTAGCGAAGGAATACTGGACTGAATAAGCAGTATGTTTGGTTTTATGATAACATTTGCAATAGATACCTATTTTGCTTTGACAAATTGTTTTTTGGTAAATGGATCAAAGTATGAGCAATATGCATTACTCTACCCTTTAAAATTTTCACACACGCTGAAAAAAAAAATTAAACAAATGCTTGGGCAAAGTGGCCATTGCGCTCTTAATCTGAGTAGTGCAGAAACAATATCACAATTTTCAGTCAGAATTCTACCCATCGGTGTGTGCTTGCAGCTGCTATAGTGTGTAATTTAGGAGTGCTCTTACAGTTGCATCTTTCTCATAGTTGCATCTTTGAATGCTCTCTAGATAGAAATTAGTCTTATTTATTGTTTGTAAAATTTTAGGTAGACTAAAAAAGTGTAGTAGTCTGATCTTGAAGCTGTCAGATAATTAAAAGTTCTTCACAGTAACTGAAAAAAATATCTTTGATAAGGTAGACATTTGTAAATACATTGTTTGCTCTATGTACTGGTTTCTCGTTTTGCTTTGAGCGCAGAGTTGAAGTTCTGTCTTCAAAGATTTCAGTGTTTTAGGCCCAGATTTGCTTCTGGTTGAGAATCCCACTCTGTGATTTATTTTTGGCATTAAACTTAGGAGAAGTGTAAAGCCCATCCAAAACTGTCTGTAAATGAATTTGAGACTGGGGAATAAAATTCCTGAGAAAAAGAGGAACCAGGATGAAATTCAGCATCACCCACTCTGAGAACAAGGAGTGTTCAATACTGGCTGCAAACAGCTTATATGTTAGAGGGAAGAGTGTAGTGAACAAGATTATGAAGAATAGAAAAGAACATTTTGGCAAACTCTAACTGATTTATGAAGGTAGGAGGAACTCTGCAGGTTTTTGTGTTTTTGACCCTAAACCTCCAAAAATGTTGGATTTGGCCAAGTTTCACTTTAAGTTTTTGGCTTCCTTTAAGCCCAGAAGTCAAAGCAACATTTGGGATATGAATCTAAGCCAAAGAAAAGGTTCGGATGAACCGTACAAATCATAACAGCCAAGTTGCATGCAACTGAAATTATCATAATGATTTTCCCCTTTCATTCTTTCCAGAGCTGCTTTTCTGTTTGTTAATGGATAGGACTATCTCCCTCTGTAAAAGGCTCTTACTGTATGCATTTTTGGAGATGAAAAGTGTGATCTCAAAGGTTTTGTCTCCTTCTTCTATTGTAGAATTTGAATGAAGAGGCTGCAGATGTCACTTACGATGATGAAGTGTCTTCACGCCCACTTTTGAAACATTTTGAAATATTTTGTTAATGATATTTGGCCCTCCTTGTGGATTTGAAAATATGAGATGATATAATTAAGACGCTCAAAGTGTTAAGCCATTAAAGAAAATGAAACAGTTTGAGCTTTTACCACTTTTTTTAAAAGTATTACTTAAAATGTGGTAATGCAAATACAAATTTCAATGGAGACATCTATGTCTGTGCATATGTCTGAATGGTGCACATCCTGTATCTTATTTGGATCTTTATGAAACTGAGGGATATGATATGTTTAAACTGCTGGTCGGAGAGCACTTTTCAAATCCATAGTCTCTGTATGCATATCAGACGCTATACACATAGTAAATGATATGCATGCCATATGGGTTTTAGGATGTTAAGACCGTAGAGGTCCCCCCTGCCCTTTTTTTTTTTTTCCCACTTTATATCTTATGGTCAAATAAAAACCATATTATTCTTTGTAGTATTAAGGGGCCATGTTTGCAGCTGTGTTCGTAACGTTACAAAACTGATTATACTTTAAGTGTGTGGAGGGGAGAGATTTGCAGCAGAATAGACAATTTTTGAATTATAGAGTTCTGAAAACTTCACATGTAACCTCAGTTAAATATAGCAGCTCAGAAGCACTGAGTTTGATCTTCGCTTTGAAAGCTTAGTTTTCAGGAATTTCTTTGTATGTATCAGGAAGATGTTAACTGGAAAGAATATTTGCAGTTCTAACTGACCATATCCCGATTCAATATGTAGTTTCATGATAGACATATTTTTGACATTGGTTGAACTGTCCAGCGTGTGTCTGAAAATAATAAATTTAGTGTCCTTTTCTTCACTTTTGTATAATGCCATAGTTATTAATACTCAAAAGCTGAAGCTAGCTCTGCTACTGATGAGATGTGAATTAACATTAGGTCCTTATTTCGCCTCTGAATTTTGTTAGGGAACAACTGTTTTTTCTCTAATTCATTAAGTGATAAGTGATTCATAAGTGATTACAGTGGATGGAGACAGGAACTTGTTGTGTCTGCTACGACTAGGTAGTAGGAGAGACTGGGAAAATAAGTTCTTGGGAAGATGATGAGAGGTGGAGGAAATAAAAAGTCTGTTAATGAATGTTATGTGAACAACCCTATTTATTTTTTTTCTACTTCTTTTCGGGGCAGGTTCTGCATTAGTGCTGTGCTTTAGTTCTGTCGTTGTCTCTCCTTTCCATGGGAAGTCAGTATCTGAAAGAGATTAGGGAGAGAGGCCATTTCATCCTGCAAGTGTGTTCTTTATTGATGAACATACTATTATTGCACATCTTACTAGTTAAGGCTGCAACACCAGATTGGAAATGAGATGAAGGCACACATACATGGTGAATGTGTGGGTGTAACAGGGTTGATTAGATTCCCTAATCCTACAGCCTGTAGACCAAAAACTTTATGTCTGGGAGCCGCAAGGCTCAATGCTGGAAAATCAAAATTAGGCAGGTGGAAAATGCGATCTTTGGATTGTTCTCCAAATAGGGAAAGGATACTACCTGTAGAGAGCCTGTGGGTGAGCGTGAGTAAGCCATGGAGCAGACACGTCTTCATGTGTCATGAAGCCCAATCTAGAGAACTGTTTGAGCTGAGCACTAGTCATGTGACTCAGTATGGCGGTCCGTTTCGTGTATGGGCAAAGTGTGGCTTGGGAGAAAAAGATCAAGTCTTACCAGCATCCGTTTAAAAAAGGCAAAACAAGAAACAAAACAAAAAAACCTCCTACCAAAATAATCAAATGAAAACAAGCAAACTGGCTATAACCAAAGAACAAAGTTAAAATGAGAGGATGTTTTACTGACATCAATGTCTTCAATGTCTTTGAGCAGAGATAAGTATAAACTAATTTTTGCTGAATGTGTTTAAAAATATATGTATGTTTACAAGAAAAATTATCCGGTTACAGAACGAGCAGCAGTTAACTGAGAAATCTAATATCTTCAATATCTAATGTTACCCAAGGATGGAATGACAAGTGTTTAATTCAGCATTTTTTGGTGTACTTCAAAATGGCAGCTTGAGTGAATTGTTTCATGAATCATTTGTATGGTGATGGTTTCTTTGGAGATAAATGTGTTTCCTGAGATTTTCATATGATCTTATATGTGGTCATTGCACTTCAGTAAAGTTATTAAGAATGTAATGATATGGTGTATTTATACATTTTAAATTACAGTGTTGTCAAGGAAAAATGTGCATGTGCATGTACCCTATCTTAAGATTTAGAGTAGGGCTCTTCTGTCTATATTACTGTATAACAGAGAACTAAGAGTATATGCCTGTTCTTATCTTTCTACTCACAGCTGTATTTAAGCAGCTAATACACATTTCTATAAACAGTTTGATTTATAGGCCAAGTTGGCCACTGAAAAGTAAAGTCTTCTTGAGGGTAGGAAGCATGCTATTCTCAGATCACAAGCTAGTAGCTCCTGTTGTCTTTTTTGTTGTTTAGTACTAACCTTTTTGTTCTCCATAATAGCTGTCTTTTCAATTTATTTTGTTCTTTCCTAACTATTTATTTTCATGAAACTGCCAAGACCATTTTGTATTTTTTTGTTACTACTCTTTGATAGGCTTTCCTGATTTTAAGCAGAAGCACAGAAGAATTCCATAAGCATTTCTTTTTCTATTCTGAAGTCCTTGGGCATTTAAGAACTATGGAAGTGTGGCCAAGATTTCTTCACTCTATGCAGAATGACTGAGAATTTTCTGCTGAATATGAATCAAGCATTTGTATGAACACCTTTTACCTTGAGATTTTTTTTTAATTAGTTCTAAGCAAATTTATACATCACTAAAGTTCTGAGGCTGAATTAGTGTACCCGGTGTGATGTAGCTGTGTAATTTTTAGGTATTTGTCCAGAATTAATATTATATCAAGCTGTGTTCCTTTTAAGTGTATTGCCTGCTAATGATCTTGGATGCCCATAGTTCTTCAGCTGCAGGAAATACTGAACAACAGTTTCTAATTCATCTTCTCTGTAGAGAGATGAATTTATATTTTCAATTTTTCAGCTATGTGTTTTCTGAGCTATAAAGTCCTGCTGCAAAGCTTACCTCTTCAAATGGCAGATGGGTTTAGGAAGCTTGTCTGTCTTAGCTGGGAAACTAGGCTCTATTCAAATGATTTTTGGCAAGTCATTATTTTTCTTACTAGCACTACTTTTCTCTTAAAGAATAAGATAAGTAGATTTTATATAAAAATACCCTAGAGAATTAAGCTTGGAAGAGATGTGAAGGCATCTTCTACTGAATCCATAATACTAAATGAGTCACTCATACGTATGTTTTTCTTGTTTAACTTCTTACTGACTTTGTTCAGGATCCATTATCCATAGAGATTTAACATTTTCTCTAATAACTACATCTAGTTCTGTAATTACAGGCATTTATTTCTTGTCTTATCCATATTAGACATAGTGAGCTGATTATTTCCTCTCCTTTTTGATAGCCTGTGTGTGTATCTGAAAATGACTGTCAATTGCACATCAGTTTTCTCATCTTGAAGCTGATAGATGCTATTTTTTTCAGTCTTACCTGTGGGTCATGATTCTACTATTCTGATTGTCTTGATTACTTTTCTTTGTAGTCTTTCCAGTTTATTCACATCTTTGAGCCAATAAAATTGGATCCAGTTTCCTGTGGAAGTCTTGCCAGTGGCAGAGAAAAAAAAAATCTCATATATGCATCTTTCTGTTGTGTTTTTTTTGTTTTGTTTTTTTGCAACATGATACTCTTGACTTGCCACCTTAGTATCTTAGTACCTTATACTAAAACAAAAAACAAAACAAACAAAAAAAAACCAAACAAACAAAAAAAAAAACCAAACTTTGCTTAGACAGTTGTTTCCTTCCTAGATGTAGCTGAGTAATTTCGCCTTGGTACTGTGCTTTTGTTCATGCTATATATTATGTTTTTTCCAGTCTGTGTTTCAAATTTGGCAAGATCTCTAAATTACATTTTTGTTTTCATACTGGTGTCATCTGCAAATCTAAAGCCTTTGTTTTTGTGGATATTAGTTTAAAAAAAAAATTCAATAACACATGGTCTGGAAAGTGGGAAGAATGAGGCAGGAGAAGGGAGGGAACATTTTTAAACATCTTTTCTGTTCCACAGTGAATTGCTGGTGGCTCAGTTTTCCAAATAGTTTGGCATTTGTGTTATGCTACTTTCATTTGGACCACATTTTTCTTTATCTTCCTCATGTGAATATCTTGAGATGGTTTATCAAATGTCTGCTACTCTGATCCTTCAGCAAAACCAACTACTCTCTCATAGGAAAAAAAAATTAGATTGGTTTGACAGAATTTCTTGAAAAGTCCATATTGATTCTTCCAGATGTTTAAAAATAATCTCAATTCTGTTTTATAATTGTTCCAATATGTCTCAGAATCAAAATTGACTTAGCTATAATTCTCTAGTCTTGATCTTTTTTTAAAAAAAAAAAAAAAGACTGTTTGTCATTCTCTGTTTTCTGGGGGCAGCAAAGCTATTCTCCAAAAGTTCTCAGGACAAAATTCCCTATACCTAGCTAATATTAAACATTGTGACCTATTTTTCTCCCTTTTTTCCTAGCTGTTATCTGTGCTAGCTATTTGGGCTTATGTAAAAGAGCATCAACCTTTTGGTGGTTTTGGCATAATAATTCAGTAAATTTACAGATGTGTCAATAAAAGTCAGCCTAAAACTGTTTAATTTCTCCCTTTCGGCATAACTTCAGTCATTTTGTTTGCCCTTGAGTTTATTGTTATGATGTTCCTTTTAAAAATGTTGCAAAATCAAAGGAATAATGCTGTCACCACTAATATTATGTGTGTGTACATTGAAAATGTCAATAGGATAGTATAGGAGGCACTTCATAATTGTGATAGTTAAGGATCCCAGTGGGTTTTGATATCTACCAGCATCCAGAAACTTTAGCACAGACAGGTGGAAAAGGATGAGGGAAATATAGTTGTAGCCTCAGGCAGATACTCGGCTAATGCAGCTGTTTCATGCATTCTGGCAACGTGGCTAAGTTAAAATCGAATAACATTCCTTATGCCAATATTTCTTACCTGCATATGAAACCAGTTGTCTTTCATTTTGCAAAAACATGATAATTCAAAGAGCATTAAAAAATCTACTGTTTCTCACACAGAATTTATATCTTGCAGCTGCACACTAATCCAAGTGAAATGGAGTAGAGTTTCACTTTATCAGCCAATCATAACTTTAAACTGTTTTTACAATTCATCGTACAGTTTTTAAAGCCAGATTTAAGTCCGTATATGAAAAATAGTCTACTTGATGTATGAAACCATAGATTAGTCAATACGTATTTAAAGAAGTACTTCAGTAATAACAGAAAAATGGCTTGAGCGAGTTTATGTACTAAACTCTGAATGATACACTTGAAATGCAAACGCCATGCTATCACTGCAGTTATGAATATATAATATATATGTAAAGGGTAGCTGAAAAATATGGTTAATTTGTGTTCATATAAGCTCTGATCCTGGTACTGTTTTACAGCTGTCATAATTAAATAATTATTCTCTTCCACATTCAAGTTTCCTCTTGGTTCTAAGAACAATTTTGCACCAAATGGAAGACAGAGTGGACTTGTGGTGTCCACAGAATGTGTTTGCTGATCCCCTAGTTGAGATCACATGAGGAAAGCAAAGCCACAGATACCTAGTAGAGGTAGTGGCCAGGTGGATGCTAGGATACTGTTTATGGCCCCTCGGAGAGCTTGACTGACAACTCAGTTGTGGGTGTCTATTGGGACAGCCATGTCTGTGTCCTTATGCCCCATTCAGTGCCCTATTAGGCACTTATTAGAATTAAAGAATGATTATTTCCTTATATTAGGATTAAAGGAGGAAAGTTGTCATAATGTGTGTCAGCAGCATGTTTCTGTAACACAGCTGTGCTCAACACAGGTGCGCTGTCATGCGCTGTTTTGGTAACTAACTCTTAAGTAGAACTTAGAAAAGAGGACATCTATGAGCATAAGTATGATCAAGCTTTATGCTTTCTTAGTCCCCCCTTTTTTTTGTCTGCTTAATAGACCAGAAATGTAGCTAATTGATGCCTGTTATATTTATCTATTATTTTTGCTGTCATCAAGCTGCTAAACACATTACTATTCAGTGTTTTTGTATGACTAACTCCTTTCCTATTTCAACTCTTATTTTTTAAAAGTCACTTCCTGCTTTGCAATATTTTCTGGAAAAAAGTCAAGAATACTTAAATACCTTAAGCAGGTTTTATAAGTTAACAAATCTGCTATAATTATTCTTCAGGCTACCTCTGGCTCCATGGTTTAAAGCTATCAGAGTTTACTGTTTTGTGAAAAATATGTTTTACTTTGTTTGGACATGCTTGTCATAAGTTTCTCCGTATATCATTGTCCTACAAAACCTCCCACTGGCAGCATCTGGCAGAAAAAAATATAGTGTAAACTATAGAAGACCGAATGGCAGCTTCCTGCCAACTTTCATTCCTGAATCAACAACATTTGTTTTTGTTTTTGCTTTTGTAAAAATATGCCACAATCTAGTCTTTCATATAAGTTTGCTAGTTTTATTTATCAGCCTAGTAGAGCATATATCCACATCTTCTACATTCCCCTATTTTTTTCTCCTTTTCATTCCATGATATCTGCATTTCTGGTCATACCACCAGTGAGTGTTTGCACACATAAATTATACACCTAAAAACACTCATCACTATAAAATTTACTGCTTCTAATATCTTTTTCATGAACAGTTGTGTTTATTTCTGAGTTGACTTCTCTGGTAAAGACAGCCATGCTCTTAGCTTTACTTCAGTTCTTTGTTTTTTCAAGACCTTCTCTGGTAAAGACAGCCATGCTCTTAATTTTGCTTCTTTGTTTTTTCAAGACTCCCATTTTAGATATTACAGTGTGTATGGGAGCATGTGGGTTTTTCCTATAAGCCTGTTTTTGGAATATTAACATGATTTTGGTTTCTGAATGCAATCCTGAAATAATAGCGGGTTGCTCTCTGTATTAGCTGTAGTGCTTCTACCCTGCTGAAGTCAATGGCAGGAAGTGGGGACACCATTTATCCTGCCCAACAGGATATAAATTGGTATTGGTATAAGAGGTATAAATTGTTTTTCTCTATTTTATTTTTTGAAACCAAATTTGGATATAAGGCCGAGGTAGGGGAGGGGATTGCTTTCCTTTAAGGGAGTTTTTTTTTTTTTTTATATATACTGACTATTTTTTTCTTCTCTTGAAGTGGATTACTGAATAGGATTACATGAAGTGCCTTAAGATATGTCTGGAGTCAAACTATATTTATAATGCAGTACAGTAGGATCCCGGTTATTCAAACAACTTGTACAACACTAAATTTGTCTGGATAACTCATAGTTTGTATCGCAGGGAGTCACTGTCAGGCAGGAAGACATGTTAACAGTTCATTAGCTACGGCAGGGCAGTTGGATAACCAGGATCATGTTGTGAATGTTTAGTTTTTTGTTGACCGAATCCACTATGTGTAGAAAGGCTATAATTCTTTTCTGTCCGTTTATAGAAGGATTCTTTAATATTGCACTAACAGATGAATTTACAGAATTGATGTTGTATTATAAGCCATTGCTTGTGATATTTTGTCCTGTACAATAGATTTTAGAAAAGTCGCGCGATCCCCCCTGCCCCCCAAAAAAAACTATACTGAAAAAGCCAATTTACAAGAAAGTTCTTAACGTATAGTGTTGTAAAAAATTAAATGTGTGTCTTTCTCCCTATTTAAGAAAACATTCAAAACAGATTTTTATATACATTTGGTTACCTCTGTTGTCTAATTCTTGCATCCTTTTTCTTTCTTAGCCTAAGGAAAAGGGGCAGAACATACCAATGATAACTTTGTATCACAGAGCAGCTGAATTAAGTGCCATAATATTGTTAGACCTCTGAAAAGTAGGATATTATTAGGAAATAACTCATTTTGTCTGCTGACTGGACTTTTTTTTGTAATGCTGCTGGACTTCTCAGTTTTTCTCAGTCTCTCTTACGCTCAGCAAGATCAGAAAAAATACAGCTTTTGAAGAAAAAGGCCTGGAATTGCATACCGCTTGTTACCTCAAGTAAATGGAAACTACTGAAATCTCCCACAGTTCTGTGTAGAGGTGTTCTTGTGGAATTCCTCCCTGTGCAAGAAAGGAGTTTAGATGTCCCTTATGTGCTCATTGAAGTGATTTTGAAGGTCCTATGTATGTACCAAGTAACTGGAGAAATCAGATATTTGGGAATGGAAATTGGTGGTCTTCCAGGCAATATGGGATCTAAAAGTGCTAAATCCTTTAATAAATAAACCTTGATTCAGACTGGAATGTCTTGGCTTGATCTTAAAGGTGATATTATGAGGGACTTTAGCTGTTGACTAGCCTCGGAGATAATTATCTGCACATTCCAATCTTTTTCTGGCATCAGCAATGCCTGAGGTCTAAATGAAGCAAATGTTATTTCCACTGGAAATATGTTTAGGCTATCCTCATATCCAAATATTTCAAGTATTATTTGCATTTTGGTGGAAATATGAAGTATAAAATAATTAAATAACTATATAACCAACTTCTTAAAGTGTCTTAATATATTTAACACAAGAGCTATGATTTCAAACATCCTTGGTAATTTTCTGAATATGGTATTGAATGGGCTGGGAGCACAGTTAAATTCTGGGTGTTTCTATTCAAATTATCCTTTGGATGGAAGAAATAAGGCTTTCTTTACCATTCTTTCCTGAACATTTTGGAGGTGAGATCTTCTTAAACTGTGGTAATACAATGTTAAGGATTTTCCTCGTAATGCAGACCAGATGCTCAACGTTCATTTACTGTAGCACCTACTGGAGCTAATTGGAGATATCAAATAGCCCACCTGAAACGGTGTGTATATAATTTTAAGCATAAGTATCATCGTCTTTCAGTAGCAAGGACCTTGAAATGGATGGAAATGCTCTTCTTTTTATGAAAAAATTCAATTCGGAATACCTACATGCTTAGTTAACACATAAGACATCTAAACATTTTTGATTTTGTTTCATATGTTTTATCTGGACTACTAAAAAGAGAAATTTGATGCTTTATGCTAATTAGTAAAATGCTGGGTATAGCAGTTTTCTGTACCAAAGTTGGTGTTTGTGGGGTAAAGGACTGTACAATGTTTCAAAAGATAGAAAGCATTAGTCTTCTGTGAACATACATTTGTTCATAAACTCTCTAATATAGTTTTAATGTATACTTAGCTGTGAAGTTTTCTGTTCACTGGTAGGTGCGCTAGAACTTAGATTATTTCATATGTACAACTTCATGTGGACATGGTTTCTGAAACCAGATCTTTTTCTGGATGAGGAGATCATAATAAAAGATTACATGCAAATGAAATAACATAAATCTGATGACAATTATTTTACAGAATTTGAACTGTGGCAAAGGTACTTAACATGAAAGGTCCAGCAGGCCCAAAATATATTTCTGACTGATCTGGTTGAAAGTATTTAAATATTTCAAGGTCAGTTTAAACCTCCTGGATGAATGTTTTGAAGTCCTATCACTTAGCTTGCTGCCTTAAAGTCTATATATTTTACCTGAAAATATAGCCAGTAATACCAATGTGTTCATTTTTTCTGATTATACTCTTCTGAGTTTTGCTTTATGTGGGAAAGAGCCTGAGACAATAGCTAGGAAAGCAAACTTTTAGCTGAGGAAAATAAGGATAGCTCATGTTAATTAAGGAATCCCATTCTCAACAAACTCTGCCCAATGTATGTACAGTTTAGGAAGTGTAATATAGGAGGCAAGAAAGCTCTAGCTAATGTCAACAGCTTCTTGAATGATGTTGTTCTTCAATATTTCTTCTAGCACAAGTCAAAAAAATTACTTCTAATCCCTAGATTAGAAAAGTTGCTTTATCACACTTGTTGCACACAGAACCCATGCACAGGCTGAGTAATAATTTTGAAAACCAAAAAAATGGTACTTCACTTCTTTGAATAGTAGGTCACATCTTTGAGCCTATTTTTGAGAAGATAGTAAAACAAAGACCAAAAGCACCAGTTACTTAAGTTAATGTGTTAAGCAGAAGTTAAAAGCTGAAGCACTCCAAGAAGAATAAGAAAATGTTCTACTATAACCTAGACCAGCAGGTTGGGAAGAGAATGCTTCCTGAAGAGGCAGTTCTCCAATAGATATATTCAGAAGCTGCAAAGGGACTAAAATAGATGGAGAAAATTGGATCCCAGCATATTCTACTGGGAGAAGTACTCATGCAGAGTTACCAGAGCAAAGAAGCAAGTGAATTTGAAGAGTGAGAGTTAACTGCCATTTTTTGTTGCCATTCTTCTTCTTATTTTCTTTCTCCTGGTGGATGTTGTGATAGAATAAGCAACCTGGAATATAACCATGATGATATGAATGATAGTGCAAATTTTATAATATTCTTCCCCTCCTCCTCCATTTTTAAATCTAGCCAAACAAAATATGTCAATCAACAGAAATACATTGCCACATGAACATATGACTGCTACAGCGTTAAATGCTCATGAGAATCAGAAAACAAACAAACAAAACTTCACCAAATAGGTGAAGTCTGAGCATCCGTCTGCTTGGACCATGTTGTGGCAGAACTGAAATTCTTGCTGTCATTGTAGCTGATGTATTTTCAGTGTCAGCTTTTTGCTTTTGCTGCCTGGAAACGAATATGTTGTTCAGCATTTTTGTTTCTCCTGGAAATATTTTTATTCACTGGTAACTGCTGCTCTTGTTCACAAGCAAAGGTGATGAGCTTTCCAGGAGCTAATTTGCAGTAAAACCGTTATTCAAACCTCTTTACTTCCTTCTCCTTTCTAAGAACGATTGAGGGGAAACTTAGCGATTTCAAAGAAACAGTATTTTTGCTGTTCGTCCCATCTGATTTTTCTCTCTCATCTCTCTGATCAGAGTATTTCCTTCCCAGTTTTATTCCTGAAAGGTGTGCATGTATGTGTAATTCTGCTTGTTCTTTCTCTTTGCAAAGTTGCTTGGCAGTGTTGCGTGCTGTCTGTGCTGTCACCCAGGCGTAGTGCAGCTGATGTGGTGTGAAGGGCCAGAGCTCACAGAGGAAGAACTTGTGCTGATTGTGTGGGTTGTGTTTGGAACAGATTATGGAACAGTTTGGACTTCTTTTCTTTTCCCATGCTTCATTTGTGGCTCTAGAAAAATATGAATAGAAAGTTAACTAAAATATTATTTACTATAGGTATGTAATTATTAAGTAACTATTAACTTGTATGTAAGTATTAACATTTCTTAATAGGAGTGATTTGCAAATGGGTGAGCCACAGCCAGAACCTGACTCTCTAAGGAAAGTCATGGTATGGGTGTAGACTTTTAATTTATATAGGTATTATTGCATTATATGCATAGTAATTGATTTATTTTAATTTTCAAGTGTGTAACATGTCCAGATGTCACTGGCAGTTTTGTGCCTGTAAAAGAACAAATATGCAATATAGTTAAGTAAACAGGAAAAGCACATCTGCATTAGAACAAGAGTGCAGGTTCAGATTTATTAGGTATGAAATACTCAAATTTATTTTTGGAAGTCACACTACTAAAGATGATACCAAATTTCCTTGATACAGAAATTACACCTTGTTACTTTTGTTGCACAAATCTTTTTATTTCTCTTTATGCATCTTACTGTCCTTTAATTTGTATAAAGACTGTATTGAAAATATTATTTTCCAAAAGTTGTCATGTAAAATTATCCAAGTGTTTTCATGCACTAGCATAACCTTAATAAGTGTTAACTTGCTTTTACACAATGTGTAAGCACATTGCAGTATGTGGAAAAATTCTCTAATGTGCATAAACTACCTGTTTTTGTAGTAAGACTTTACACATGCAGTGTGATTCCCTGATGTCTTTGGAAACATTCTAAGGAAGAAGCATTTCTAACTTTAATAATATATTGGGATTATGGATTTAAAAAAGCAGGGAGGTAGCTTTGTGCCATGTAAGCTAACAAGTGTGCTAAGAATCAACTTTTGGCAAGAAAACTTGCAGTTTGCCCTCTCTCCCTGAAGTTGACCTGGTGGATGAAATAGTAGATGTGTGTATGATTCTAGGCATGCCTTCTCCAAAGATCAACATTTGTACGCACTTTAGTCACCTTTTATACGCAGTGCTATTGACATTAACCAGAGAGGCCAGTCTGACAGCGCTGTACTTTAACACCAGCTAAAGAGTTGCTCTGCTCTACTTGCATGGTTTATCTAAAAAGACTCAACACTGAAATCACACAGCATAATTGTTTTAAGTCAAAAAGACTTCTCTTCCAGTTACAATGTCCTGTAGGACGATTGAGTGTTCTCCTGAAATCAATGCTTGTTCAATATCTAATTCAATTACATATTTTTATGCTTCTGGAAACACTAGGCGGAGCACTGTAATTTATCAACATTTTACATCAAAATCTGCTTTCATTTGCACGACTATAAAACACCTTTAATGCTACTTTTATAATTAGGTTTGTACAGTATCAAGCAAGTGCAAATTAGAGCAGAATTGAAGTCAGTCGTTTACAGTATCCTAGACTTGCTCAAAGGAGGCTCAGTGGAAAAAGAGAGGAAGACAGTAAGATATATCAAGGAAATAATTCATTTACAAACTAAATGAAAAAATATTGCATTTGGTACTGTTTCTGTAAGAAGTGGGATTGCACAATTACTCAGGTGTCTGATCTTGTTTCCTTACAGGGAACGTTTGGGTGATTTTTAGAGTTGAATGAGGTCTATGGTGAGGTAGGCTTTGACAGTGTGAGGTTTTCCTCAGACAGAGAATGTCTGTAGACTGGATCTTGCACCACTTTGAAGAGTGTATCTTTATTGACATGTTGGGAAGGTCTATTTTAGTCTGGCGTCACAGACATCAGAATGTGACATTAGCTACTCCACCTATAACTGTATTTTGCTGCTAGTGAAGGAATTTCCAAGAAGAGTTCTGCCTTTTTGTCCCTCCTTTGCAGTTTTGCAGGGGCTGTCTTCCCATGTTCCTACTGGCTCATTGTACAGTAGTGTTTAGTTGAAACTCATTGAGAATACTACAGTTGGAGATTCCATTTAACAAGGTGAACTGTGTTCAAATCATGACAGTATTTCTGGGCTATAGCAGATGCCTTGTTTTTGCTTGCACTTCAAGAGAATCTTTGCTTCCACATGTCCCTCCAGCACAGAGGTTAACAAGCATCATATTTAATTTTAAAAAGGTGAATCATTTCTCACTTGATAGAATTGAAACAATGGACAATGTTGTCCTCAGAGATGAACTTTTTTTACATCTACTTATTGATTTGGATTGCAGTTGTGTTTGGGCTTTTGTTTCAACTAACTGACATATTTTCAAAATTATTTTGTTACGTTTTTTCAATTCTGAGTGAAATTATTCTATGCATTGGAAGTTCATATAATGAATCCAAGAAATACATTGTTGTGGTCCTGTATTTTATTGAACTGATATTTAAAATAAAAAGGTTGTGGAAATTCTAATTGCCAAAATCAAGGAAGTTAATTTTTAAAATCTATTTCCCAGAACTGTCTGGAAAATCCTCTATAAATGTAATAAAGACAAAATATTACTCATTCTATAAGATGTACATTTCTAGTAATCCTTAGGAATCTATGGAAAGATCATGGTTTCCATTAAATTCTAGATTTTTTTTTTTTTCCGTATGGTGGTGGACATGCATCAGCATCATAAAACCATCCTGATATCGGTTAAGATGATTGCCAGCCAGAAAGTAAATGTTAAGGAAATTTAAGCACTTCCTTTTTTCTAATTGTGGTCCCTACAAGCCTTCTTTATGCAGTTAAGTAATCTCAATAAGTTTCTGATTTCAGATACTGCAGAACGGTATCCTGCTTGATAATTGTGTTCCGATGGAGATGGATGTTTCATGAGAATTGCAGCATTTGCAGTAATTTGCATCCTACTGACCCTGCATTGCTGGGTGATATCGCTGGGCTCTACTTGCTTAGTCTGTTGAGATCTGAAAACCCAAACTGAACAGTTATCCTGGATTTTATAAATCTTCTGCTTACTTTTCTGTCAAAACATTCACTGAGGATGTTTGTTTCAAAGCTTATATATGTTCTAGAGTATGGTTACATTTTTCTTCTCTGTACATATCCAAAGTTGTATGAAACACAACATGTGTCTGATTTTTTCTGTTTAAAAAAGTTCAAGAACAACATAACTATACCAGTTTCATTAGATCCGTTTCCTGGGTTTAAAAGCTTTGATGGGAACAAGTCAGAGGTGAGGAATTTGGCTATGGATGAGAAATGGGATGAGAGGAAAGTGGAGGGGAGGGCGACAAGGAATGTGTTTTGATGTCTTGCAAGGCTCAGTGTGACACTTTGCTACCTCTGCTCCCTTTTGTGTAAAACATGTTTGCTATGAAGCTGAGTAGGTGGTTGTACACAGGAGAAATTCCCGTTAGAAACAGAAACAAGGTATTTGCAAACTGTAGGACTGCAGGGCTGCCAACTCCAGGACTGCACTGGCAATTTTAAGAGCAGTCGGTCTGTATAACTTGCATTGCATCTCCTGTAGGCGTGTGATTGATTTTGTTGTGAGGTCAAATTGTTCTGTGTGTGGCAGCACTGGCACAGCCCTGGGATGCCTGACACACACTCTTGTCCTTGTGCCTATCATCAGAAGAGCCGTAAACGTAAAGAGCTGAAGTCTGCTGCCTGAATGAGAAGAGCTAGTATGTGGGTATTTGTGTGTACAAATCCTTTTTTTATAAGTCTGATTTCCCTCATCTCTATGAATATATTATCTATATCTTTTAGTCCACTGACAGAATGATTTTACAGTAAAACAACAAAAGGAAACTTTAAGGTGTTTTTGTTTTTTTTTTTTTTTTTTTTTTCAATCTTATGAATATCTTGAGTGGGAAAAAAAACAAACATAATTTATTCACAGAGGTGAATTTAACAGCCAAAAAAAACCACAGGTATCCTGCAAATGGAGAAAAGAAAGGGCCTTTGGAAAAAGAAAAAAGATGGATTTTTAAAATGACTGACTATTGTTAAATAAAATCCACAGAAACAGTACTGAGCAAATGTTACAAACCCTATGAATCTTTTATATGATAATATTTCATATTTTTGTCTTAAAGTGAAGAAACTGTTATAAACTAGTAGGATTTATCAAAGTGCATTTTATTATATAAAAGTCCAAAGTGACCCATGTATACACTCTTGATTGTTGGAAGTTGATGGCACCTCATCATCCTGCAGAAATAATATTTGAACTGAAAGAAAGGCATGGTATTATCTCTCCTCCTCCCTATTCCCGCAATCTGGAACTGCATTATGTTAGAGTGAGCTGTGCTGAGCCGGATCTGACTTGGAATCAAGAACGCTCTGGGGCATTTTTAATAAACTGTCATTCACTTGAACTCTAAGCTGCTTTAATTTGCAGAATGTGGTAAGGCAGATGTATGTTCCTGCCACATTCATTGCTTTCTCTTTTCTTGTGTTGGTGTGAAAAAGTGCTGATTGGGCTTGAAGATGTGAGGCTGCAAAGAAGTTAGAAAGCGTTCATTTAAAATAGGCACAAAGCTAAGCAAGAGAATAGTAATAGCTTGGTTTCTTGCCCCTCTGAAATGTAAGCTTAAATGGAGGTATCAACAGTGTTTAGTCAAATCCTTGGAGTGCTGAAGATGGTTAAGCTTTCTGAAAGTATATTTATAAAAAAGGTGTCTATTGGAAAACTCAATTGATAAAACATGACCGTCATCTTTCAAAAACAGAAAAAAAACAGCAAACGTATTCAGGGTACACAGTACTTCTCCAATAGGAACTGTATCCAATGGGAGTCTCACAGTAAACTCTACCAACACATGGATTCATATCCACTTTTCAGTTAATACTTAAAATGGCCGAGTTTGTGTGCAGAAGTAACGAGGTGGGCAGGAAGAGCAGACCTGGGGCATCTGCAGCCCTCGAGTCCCTGTGCAGGTGTCAGTGGCCTGCGAGGCCTCCCTGCATGGCCGGCCTCGCCTCACGGAGGCTGCAGCAAATGGGAGGAAGAGGAGGTCTCGGGGGAAGGAGTTTAGCGCAGCCTGCATAGCGGTGTAGCCTGCATGGTAACTGACTTCAGCATATGAAGTAATTTAAAATGTTGCCTGGATTTTAGAAAGTGTTACTGGTAAGCGGTAATTAGTTTGAGAGGCTTTTCTGTATTTATTTCTTAATGAAGCATATGCAGTAAGTAATAGACATGCTTCAGTTTGGAAGGAAAGTGGCTGGATGGGGTATCATAGGTAGTAAATATAACCATCAAAACAAACTTGATCTTCTGTACAACGATATAGAAATTAAGCAAAGGTATTCCTTGCTGTTACTGGACTGAGGCTCAGTTCAATGACTGACAGTGGACAACCTGAAAAACTCAGAGGCAGGATCATGCCAGTCATGTTGTTTTCCACATGCATGGGCCCAAAAGGCAACAAAAGAATTTGCTATAGCTCAGAAAGCTAAAATTTTGCACTGGTAATACTTGAATTGATCCCCCATTTTTATAGAAGGACTAAAGGATGTTGTAAAGCAACTTTTATCCTCATATTTTCTGTTGTCATTTGATTCTAATACCAAGGAAGAGAATATACACTTTTGGTTTGTTTTACACAACCTTTTTCCCTATTTTCTAGATAAATTTGGATAGAATTACTTCTAATTTAATTTTACATTGTAATATAGGTACTATGGCTATATAATAAACATATACGTAGGGTGGTTCTGTGTGTAACTTTAGCATCACATATTTAGATTTGCTAGTAAAATCTTTGCTAATAGGATACTTGAAAAACATTTTGTTTTATAAATGCCTGCCAGTCAAGTTCTGCTGCTCTAGGTGTTTGTGAGACAGGTATCTGAGCTTGAGTCATATTCAAAAGTGAAGAACAACCTGTCAAATAATGTGTTGATAATGCAAATTCAAGTGTAACTTTCAAAGCTACACAAGTCAATGATATGTGGTTTGAAAACCTTTTTGAATTTAAATTTTCAAATTTTTTCATTTACCTTAAAATTTGGTCACTTTTCTGAAGTAATACATGAGTATTAATATACTCTAACAAATCCTCAGTTTTGTTTTCACAGTTGTTTAATTCCTTTAAATACTTTAAAATATAGCTCGCGTTTTATATATGTAATTAGGCAAGCATTCAGTCAATCAACAGACCAGATACTAAATTCAGCTGAACCTTAAGGAAAGGAGGAGGACAGTACTAAAGATACAGCAATGGTGCTGTTCTTTCTTTTTAGATCATCATCTGCCACACAAATCTACAAGTGCAGAGTGACATGAGAGACTGTCTTGAAGCAAGAGTCTGTATGAATGAATGAATGAATGATTTTGCAGTCTTGAATCCTCACTACTGTTTCCATTAATATATGCTGCCTGGAATTAAGTAACAGTCTGGAGTTTTTATTATATGGTTTTCAGCAGAAACTGCAGTTTTTAAGAAACACAAGGAGGATATTAAGAAATAGCCCGAGAATGCAGGGAGAACATAATGTTTAAGTAGCTGAGGCTTGTCCTTCTGGGAGACAGCATGGGTTTGTGTTTGTGTGCATTAAAATATAAAATGAACTATCAGGTGGTGTATTAGAAACCGAATATAAAGAAATACAATTCATCTTCTATCCATTTTTTTGCAATGCAAGTGCAGCTTTTTATTATTTATTTATTTCTATTGCATTTTCCCTTAGCTACTTTTACCATGAAAGGGAACTAGATTTTTCAAGTTTATCTATAGCCCTGGTCTCTCTTCAGGGTCTTGCACCTGCACAGAGTGGAGGGCAAAGCTGGCAGTCCTTGTTCTTTCAATTATACCAGTAGTACACTGATTGTCCTTCCTAATATAGGAAAAATTAAGACGGTACTGAGATGGTCAGTACTTTAAATGCATTGATAATTTTGATTCTACCCTGGTGAAATACAACTTCTTAGGTGTGTGCAGAGTGTTACAATATCCGGTATTTTTTTTTTTCCTAGCCTGTTTATTATAAAGACTGCAGATGTAGCTGGTGTACAGTGGTTAGGTCATGAATCATTTTTAAACAAGGTGTGCATCTGCTGATTATAATTCAGTAGTGATTGTATTATTAATTCTGCTATACTGAACCTGTTATGTGGGAAGCAAGGAAATTTTTTTTTTTTTTTTAAAAAGCCTACAAACATGAATTGCATGCACGTAGAACTTAGATAACAGAAGTGGGTAAGCAACAGTTAAGCATAGGCTTGGGGGAAGGCAGCTTATTGTCTTTGTATACATGCTTATGATATGACTACAGCTCTGAATATTGTCAGACTTTGTCACTTTATGAAAGTACACACTTTTCAATGACTTAACATGAACAACATGCTATAGAAGAAGCATTTAGATTGGATATATTCCAGGTGTTCCTTCTCGCTCTCATTTCATTTTACTTAGAAGTTCTTCCCAAAAGGTTGGCTAACTTATAAAATGTTAATATTTGGACAAAGGAGGTGAGAAAGAAAATACAGGAAATGTGGCATTCATTATTTACATCAGTATATCTCCAGAAAATAAATGAATTCTCTGTTGCATACTTGTGCCTTTTATTATAAACTGTATCGTATGAATGCTTGTGTAAAAGTGAGGAAATCACACTGAAATATCCTCGTCAGCACAGGCTGCTCAGGACCACCTGGTTCAGCAAATGTAGTGATTCACTGCACAAGTAAATTTTGCTGCCACTAGGCAGTTGTTATGTGGAACCTCCATTCTTATTTTGTTCTTTAAGTACTGTGGTATAATTTGGCTGGCTTTTAATTCTAAATCATGTTTTCTGAAAATTTGGATGCTTTCTGAATTCCTATAATAAGCAATTTACTTGAAATCCAGCTTAGACCAATGTCAAAGGATGATTGGTATCACCCTAATTTTCCTATATTTCTTAACTATTCCAGAAATTTTCATAGTTTTTCTGAAGAAAATAACTTATTATTTTCTTAGAACATCAGCAGACAAGCACAGTGCAGAAACTTAGTACAATTTAGGTTAGATTGGACAACTGGAGATCATGCAGTCCACCGCTCTGTTTAAAGCCAGGATAATTTCAAAATTAGATCAGATTCTCCAGGTTTCCTTTTCAAGATTTGAAAATTTGAAAATGTAGAGAATCTGCATCTTATCTGCACAACTTAATCTAGCACAGAAGTGCATGTACATTTTTCATTATAAGTATTTGGAGTCCATGATCAATTTTATATTAATATATATCTGCATGTGAAATTGCTATCACAATGAGTTACTACCCTCCTGTGTTTTAATAATGTAAGTGATGTAGGAAATATTTATGAATTGTGGCTCTACATGGCAGTGGCCCAGGTTAAATAGTTTTTTGGCAATCTGTGTCAGTTCTGGTTTGTATAAATTTTGCTCATTACTTAGATGGATTCATGAAAACATTAAGGTTTTAATCTTTAAAGACTATTTTAAAAACAATTAAAAAGAGATTTTAACAGCTGTTTATGTAAAAATAGTTCCTTTTTTTATTTCCTGTTTTTACTTAAAGTTTTATATCTTGTAGTGAACATGAAGCTTAAAAAGTTCTCTCAATTTAGGTAGAAGAGCTGATGAATGCACTGGAAAAAACTAGACAGGAATTAGATTCTACCAAAGCCCGTCTTGCCTCAACACAGCAGTCTTTGGCTGAGAAGGAAGCACATCTGGCTAACCTAAGAATAGAGCGGAGAAAACAGCTTGAAGAAATTCTAGAAATGAAGTGAGTAAATTTATTTCTTTAATTTCTAGAAAAGAAAATAGAATTATTTATTGCATTAAGAGATTTCTTCTTAAATGTTTTTTGTATATATATGTAGATAGAGGTACTAAAATCTGAATTTCAGCATTACTTGTACTTGTTAGAGTTTTTTCTTGTATATTTTTGTTTTACTTTCTGCCTTTGTTTTCTTGCTAATTTATGCAGTCTGTAAATATATCTGTATTTTTTCTCCCATTACTTTTTTTCCTGTCATACAGAAAGCAATTTTCCTATACATTTTTCATTTTAATTCTAAAATGAACTCCAATTTGTTTGGAAATCTGCAAAGTTAACTTGTGCGACCTCAAAGAGTAAACTACTATAAATTATAATGTATATATCATCCTACCTAGGTGGAAGAGGGTTACCTATTCATCCTTCTCTCCTAGGTAGCTTTCCCAGCTACTTAGACCTATACTGTTGCTCACAGCTCTTAGCCTGATGTTCTGTTCATCTGTGTAAGTGAGTCTCACTGAAGTCTGAGCTTAGTTGATTCAATGAGAACTCCCTTTCTTTTAATAAAAAAAAAAAGTATATACTATTTGTAATTACATACTAACTTTTTCAATTCTATGAAAATTCTGTGAAATATATGAAAAATTTCAAATGTGTTTGGAAATAACCAAGTATGGCCATCAGACCTCAGGGTAAGTTTTGCTGAGCTAGGAGATTTAAAAAAAAAAAAAAAAGTTAACGCAACAGTAATTAAAACACATAACACAGTATTACTAAATAGAATAAATAATGAGGGTAATGGTCTGATTGTATTTACTTTTTGTCTCTCTCTAGTTATTGCCTCTAGCACAATGTTAATACTGCGTCAAGCAAAAAGTGAACACACTTTTTAAAATTTGTGAATGACAAGTTACAGGACCTCTGCTTTAACTATCAATGACTAAATGTGTCTTAATTTTAAATTTATTATATTGTTTAATTTAATGAAATATTTATTATATATTTATATACTTTATTTAAATATTATGTATTATAAATATGGCTTTAAATTATTTTTATGAATATGGTGTTTTCAAAAGTAGGCTGTATAAACTAGCTAAAGACTCAGTAAAATAGGCATGAACTCTGTGTGTTTAAGGACATTCATGATGATTTCTTATGCTTATATAATATTCAAGTTCCAAACATAAATCTGCATTCTAGATCCATCTGGCTGACATTGTCAAGATCCGTCTTAATTTACTGGCTATAATCAGTGGTCAGTTTTAGATAACTTCTTCAGTGCTCATTACATCTATTCATATAGAATCAGTTATTTAAGGAAGTTTAGACTAAAACTGGATGGAATCTTAAGCCACTTCATTATCTGGTTCATCTTTTTCAATTGGTAACTAGACCAGTACCCTTTAAAGGAAAGGCAGTTTGATGGAAGGAGATAAACATCTAGTTATTCTTAACTTGATCCTGATAAGACAAGATTTATTTTAAAGAATTCCACTGTGTTGAAGTTTGGAGAAGGATTTGCATTTGCATGTTGCTTTCTAAATATGTGATTTTTTTTTTCCCAAATGTGTACAAAAATACTACTATATTAGTTCTAAAGGAAATATTTTGTTATGGGCATATTATTTTCTGAGTGCACACATAACTCATGCTGACATTAACGGAGGTTACACATACAGGTTAACAGCAAAAGGCACCATGTGTTCAAATCCATCATTTTGCCTAATTGTCATAATGCCTTGTGCTTATTCTGTTTCTGGACATAATAAAATCAATGAGCTTATTATATTTTATACCTGAAATAGATTTGAAAACTACTTCTGTACTGCAAAATGTGACAAAAGTCCTGCTGGCATTTTAAGAAAGTGTGTTTATAATCCATAGAAATGTTTCAATTGGCCTGAATTTAAAAATGACTAGTTAGAAACATGTATCAAGACTACTTTTCTCTAGATAGTATTTTTGTTTTCGAAGAAGTCCACAAGAAGAAAGCCTCCTGAAAATGTTAGAAGACTTGCCTAGAAAAGCTTGTTCATTTTGTAATGTGAAGAAGTTGAGGGTAAGAGCAGTTTCTGCTCTGTGATGTGGTGTTTTTTTTTGAAAATTTTCAGAAAGGTTGTATTTGCAAAGCATAGTTTCAGACCACAAGCCATCCACAACACTTTCATACAGATGTCTTCTCCTGCATAGTGGCAGCTGATAAAACTCTCATAAATATGCCCATAACAAAATTAGATAACTGGATAGCTATCAGGGATAGCTATTTCTATAAATCAGGAATTTATATAAATGTGTATTAAAACTGCTCTATTATATGTGAAGTAAATGCTTTCTGTTACGTAAAATGAATTTTACTATATGGGTTAGACCATTGGCACCTTTTTAGAAGTTGTCAGAATTATTCCCCTTTGATCTGACCTGGAGAACCAACAAGCATAGAAGAAAGTGCAATGCCATGTGAAAAGATATAACAATTATTGTCACTTTTTTTGTTCGTTCTGTTTTTTAGATAGTACACATTTTGTTTTTTTTATTGCAAGCACTGAATTAAAAAACTGTTATCAAATCGTGCAATTTTCTTGGTTAATAAAGCTCTTAAATTTACTTTGCGCAGTGCAGGGTAAGTACATAGAAATATGTTTAACTTTTAAGAAATGAGACTCCATTGTGGTTTTACATTAATTTGATGATTTTTCAGTAACTTAATTCCTTGTGGTAATCACTGCACTTTGTTGCAGGTAACTCTGGGATTAATCCCAGACAATATGCAAAATAATGGACGACATGTTTTGACTTGGAGATCAATGAATTCCTAATTTTTGATATCTGACAGTTGTTAACTGTTTGCTTTCCTGTTCTAGCCAACGGTTTGAAAGATTGGGATAATACGCCTGTTTTGCACATAGTTCATGCTGTCACTGATGTGTATTGCTAAGTCAGTCTTGTTTGACTTTGCTACAAGATTGGCTACAAATTTCCAAAGGAAGAATCTATATCTTCCCCATGTGGAAAAAATCGATTGCTTTAGTAATAAACTTGTTCATTAACAATAGCCTAATGCAATAACCAGATAGTATTCCTTTGAATAACAAAATCAGAATTGTTGTCAACAATTTTTAAATTTTCAAATTAGTTTTAGCAGCATGTTTTCTTATGGTAACAATATCCATTCCTTTTTTTAAGAAGACCCGTCATTTTTTCCTTGCAAATAATGAATGTTGCTTATCTCTATTATTCTGTATGTTTACTTTATTTTAACAGCACCTGTGCATAGTCAGGATGAAATATTTGTGGGAAGAAGGGGATGATTTTCTCTTTTTTTCCCTGCAAAGATTCAGTGCCAGCAGCTGCCACTCTTGGCACAAGAGCTGAATGCTGCGCTTTTACCTCCTGGATTAGTGGCTCAACTGATGTGCCAAGCAAGGAGAAGGCAGCTGCCTTTCCCACTAGATGCCAATCTCAAGTGGGAGTTACTGGTCTGGAACTGCTTGACTCAACAAATTGAGTGAAAAGAATGAGTAGTTTAGCAGAGCAGGCAGAAAATTTGTCCTGCTACAGAAAAGAGAACATGACTTGTCACCGTATCTGGTTCTCCTTTCTTTTAGTGCATGAGGTTCAAATATAGATAAATAAAAATGGGTTCAAGTGGAGTTTTGAGAAGGCTGCAGGGATAAAGAGAGACACTGAATGAATTCTAGAAGTCAGGGATCACAGTCTATTGGGAAGACCTTGTAAGATGTGAAACTAGAGAGTCACAGACACAGTTTGTAGGGAAGACAAAATGTTTTATGGAGTAGTAATGGCAGAGGCATAAGGAAGGTTTACTATTCATCTGGTTTTCCCCAGGCATACCCTCTTTTTTCTGTCTGTAAATTTTACCTGAGTAGAATTCTCAGAACCTGTTCACATCTGCACAGCAGCTCAGTAGGAGCTTCAGCTCTGACAAAAATTGTTGGCCGTCCAGAGAACCTAGACATGTTTCAGTGCCTGGACAAATCAGCTCATGTCCTTTCCTTAGCTTCTCTTCCCTTGCTACTATTTCCATCCATCACCCTCTCAGACTGGCACTTGGGGACGGGTAGGAAAGGCACTTAACATACTTTTCTCTAATTATGTCCTACTTGCTGCACCCCAAGAGGCTGTGTCATCCAGAAAATAGTGGGTTTTTTGCTCATCTCTGTGTATACAGCTATGGACAAACCTGCTTCTGAAGTCTCTGTGCGAGTAGTAAATTCAGTGCATCTGGAACATTTCAGTATAATTGTGTGTGCAATTCACCTGTTCCATGTACGCACGGGCCAGAAGTGGGAGATCCACTGACAGGAAAATCCCCGATGAAAATGTGGGAACTCTGCTTGCCATGTAGTCCTTAAGTTAATTGCCTTTTTGTTAAGGTCTTCCAAATAGCAGCAAGGATGAGAAAAACATTGTAGGGGATGTTGGTAGATGACTTAAGGGTGGGAGTACTCTTTGAAATTGCTTTAATTGCTTTAAAAGCCACTTTTTAAAACCACTTAAAACTGTTGCTTTCCTACAGACACTGTCTGCTTTCAATGTTATATACAGTGGTTCCCCCTGAAAGGAAGGTATAGGAGCAGCAAACTGTTTTTCTGCCCTACACTCAAAACTGAGATGTTTGCTCACCAAGTAGTGAGCAAAGATGCCTAGTTTATGATCCTTTTTAAAATACTGGCATATTAAAAGATTATTCTAAAATGAGCCCTCACCTCCCTTGCAGATAATCCTAGGTTAAAGTATTGCTGGATATATGACTTTAAAAGTTGTTCTTTGGTTTGAAACTTATGCATATATAACAGGGTCTGATATATGCTATTGAAGTACTATTCTGAAACTAGGATGTGTGTGATCTTTTATATCTATCTTAGATTTGGCAGAAAGATAATTAAATTTTAGTTAGTAATTGAGAACGATGACTATGATAGTTTCTTTACCATATGAATTCTTTAAAATTTTAAATGAGATAGAAAACAGACCCTTGCATAAATAGATGTGGAGAAAAAATAATTTCTGAAAATAGTTGACCTTTTTGTAGTGTTTTATTAGAGATTCTTCTGACTTGCTTCAGTTGTACTAATATATCCTCTAAACATATTCTGTTGGTGGAGAGCAAGTTGATTGTCTCAAAAACGGAACCGTTTCAAATGTAGAACACTGGACTGTTTTTTAGTAACCTGTGAACTGCTTCCATTTAATTGTAGGATTCATGCTGAGAGTGTAGAGAGTCATATCCCAAGTTAAATACAAACAAAACAGCAGGATGTTGATACAACTGTGACTTCCATAGGAAGTAGTTAGAATGGTAATGTGGTCTCCTTCTAACTTGGGTGGAAAGTCTCTTGTGACTGCTTTTTGCCCCACAGACCTGTAACACAGCATGCCTTGACTAACATTTTTGACACCAACTTGCAAACACCATAAAGATTAGAGAAACCCAAATGAAGGCTTTGTTCTCTGAAACAGAAGCTTTCTTGACCAAAATGAAGAGATGTTTTTCTTTTGTAAGCAATGAAGGGGCACAAAGCAATAAAATGTTTCTGAGAACAGAATGAGTGAACTGTTCGCTTGGAAAAGTGCTTCATGTATTTAAAGACACATGGCTGTCACTGACTTCCTGTATACTTGAATTTTATGTTATGATTTCAGTCTGAACATATATTTTGGTTTTGTTTTGTAGAGTATGTGGTATTTGAAATCTAATCAGAATGGGAAGGAAGTGTGCCATTTCTTCTTTTTATTTTTTTCCTTGTTAAACCACTAACTTCCAAAATATATTTGTGCCTTCTGTTCAACTTTGGTGAGTTCAATTTAGGATTTCTGTGAAACATGATGCGAGATGCTAGATTTTTCCTGCTTTTATGTGGGGATCTCAGTACACAGAGCTGGAGCATCTCCCACATTTACGGTCACGTTTAAGCAGCAGGAGAACACAGCAGCAACTTTTGTATGTGTTTCTCTCCCCAGAGGGGATTGTCTTCCTTTGTAACATAGAAAAACACTTGTGCTTTTTATGTCACAAAAAGTTTCACTTAATACAAGTGAGAGTGATTCAACATACTCGTAACATGTAGATGATTAAATTGAATGCGTATACTTTTTTGATCAACTTTTTTTCTTAATCTTATAATTATTTAAGCATCATGTGTTTCTGTGAGTTAAGTTCTCACTAAGCTGTAGAAGTTTAATCCTACAAAGTTTGAGAATTGTTCCTTCTAGCCAGAGACTTTGTTGGTGGCTCTCTAGAGTTAAAGTAAAGAAGTTCCTCCAGGCTCCTGTGACCCATGTGGTCTGAGGTGTCTGCTAGGCGGGAAGGGATTTTAACTGTACTTGCATCCCTATATCCTACTATCATACTTTTCTTGCTGATTGTGCTACCATTAGTTCTCAGCCCATTCCAGTACCCTCCCTTAATGCAAAAGCAGAGATATGGAGCTGGAGGTCAGTGCCCTTGCAAACATCTTCTGTTGAAAATTCCACTGTGCTTCTTAGGGTTTTGTGGCAGCATTACTTCCTCTAGTAATTTCCAAAGAATCTAATGGAATCTAAATGGTAGAGAGATCAAGGGGATACTATAGATTCTTTTCGAGGAGAGACTTAAAGTCTCTTCGTTTTGGAGAAGGGCAGGCTGGTGGGGGGGGATATGGTTGATGTTTAGAGAATCACAGAGGCGGGGATAAGCTGGATGCTGAACTGTTGTTGGCCAAATCCCTCAGCAAGAGAAGTTTTGAACACTTGTAGAGATTAATCAGTGACAGAATCAAGAGATAGAAGAAAACCCTGCTTTACAGTGGGGCTGGTGACCACCTGGAACTTGCTTGCCTAGAAGGCAAATAGCATCAGCTGCTTCAAAAAAGGGTTGGACAGTGTCATGGATGTAAGAGGTCCATAAATGGTTACTTTGTTTTTGTTCTTTGGCTGTACTTGAGCTATCTTCCCACAATGTATTTTGTCTCTGAAGTATAAGCACTTTCCTTCTGCATTGCTGTTTTACCCTGAAACAAACCAGCTATGCATAGTTGGTGATCAGATGATTTTTCAGCCCTTTTTTTTTTCTTCTCTGTGAATCTATTATGCAAAGTCTAATAAAATACTCTGAAAAGATTAAAGACCACATGCTAAATAGCTTCCTGCGTGTTTTGTTGAACTACAGAAAATAAGTGGATTGCAAGAATAAGAAATGACAGTTACTTTCTCTAGGGGTGGGATTTCCTCCAGGGCAGGCAGAATTCACACTGATACAGGTTTACAGATGTCACAAGCTGCTTCTAGGAGTTTGAGGTGTTGAATCCTCTTCTTTGGTAATTAAAATCACTTCCCCTTGCAAGTGGAAATTTGAAGAAACAATTGCAATAAAAATAATAACGTTTGTTCGTCTTCTTTTTTAATCAGCTTTAAATGAAAATGCTTTTCTGGGTTGAGTTAACAAATGTGTTAGGGCTGAATGGGTTTGAAATACCCTAGTTTAATCTATATTTGATCTTGTTTGTAGTATTTTAAATTCACATGAGGTAAAATAGTATTCAGAATGCGACACTGTTGAGAAGGGTAGTGCATAAAAGCAAGAGAAGAAAAGAAAACTCACAGTTATGAATTAGTATTTAGTAAAATGTGTGCAATGATAAAAGCCTGGATTCTCCCCAAGGAAAGATATACTTTGAGGTATATTTTCTAAAACTTCATAGTTTTATTTTGAGTTAACTGACTGGAGTGTTTGATATGTAAACTTTTTTAGATTAAGAAATAGCATCTCATAAGGTGTTTTCATAAAAATTAAAGGCTAGCTTTTTTCTGCTTTCCTTTGTGCCACATTTTCTTTCTTTTTATATAAGAAAATAAAATAGCAGAAGAATGCTACTAAAGAAAAAAAAAAAAGTTCTTCCAGTACTGATCTTGACAAAACTACATACTGTTTAAGTGCTTTTGTTAGCTAAAAAATTAGAAATGGTAAAAATGATGAAATAGGATGATACTGTTTTGAACTTTAGCCAGCATAGAAACATGAAAGCTTCCATTTCAGATAGTACAGTTGAAAGAACAAGTGGTTCACTAGTCAGCAAGGAAGAAGTAGGAGCCTGAAAGGGAGGAAAAAAAAAAAGGAAAGAAAAGAAAAAAACCTAGGCTTCTGTGTGTGTGTGGTGGTTTTTTTTTTGTTGTTGTTAACACTAACTGAATTACGCCCTTGTCTACTGAAACCCTCTTAGTGTAATTCCCATTGGCCTCCATGACACCTAGGGCAGCTCTGATCAACTGCAGGCTCCCATATTCCTAATCTTCAACTAACTGAATATGATGCTAGCAGATGTTTCTGTCTTTTAGACCTCAAAATATGATGGGTCAGTTTTTTCCTGTTTTTCCAACTGCAAATCTTGCATATTTGAGATCCAAAACATTACAATTCAACAGTAGGAATTATGAGCTAAGATTATTGATCATTACTGATCATTATTGATTATTGCTCAGATTATTGAAACTGGAGAAGCAAACAAATTTAGAGGTTTGTGTTATATAAACTGTATTACTGGATTGTTGTTTAATATTGACAAAGCAGAAATATAAAATGTGCTTATAAATGTGTATGGTGCTGTTTTCTGTTAAAGGCAAAAGTTTTAGTAAATTAATTTACTAAAGACGGGAACTGCAGAAGGGAAAGATTCGACTTGCCTTCCAAACACTCCTTACGCTCTACAAAGTAAATCCATTGCCTCCTCCTTGCGCTTCCTTACCCCTCTTCCCACTTCCCCAAAAAAAACAGGAAAATAAGTATTTCTGTGTGCTGTGGAAAAATAAATCCTAGTTCCTAACTGCTTTGTTACCTCAGTTTAAGTTCTAATAAGGCATAAGATGGACTTGAAGGTTCTCTTCTCATGTCTGAAGCGTTTTTAAGAGCTCTCTGATGCTTAGGAAGGGGTGAGAACATGAGGCAGGCGTACTGCCTGGCTGGACATCAGGTTTGTCTTACCTCTCTTACTGTCATTTATCTTCGAGAAATCATTAATCTTACTGACATAATGAAACCTATAAGAATATATTGTCGTGAAGGTCATTTCCCTTGAAATTGGTCGAAGTGTTTCAAGATTTTTAGGGAGAGGAACATAGTAATAAACAGATTAAAATCAACTTTGTTCTGGTATGCTTTTCTTCTACTGAACTGGGTACAACTCACTTATTTAGAGTGTAAGGACTGTTCCTGTTCAATACTCATTATTTATACACTGTCAAGCATTATGAGCTACTGTTCTCTCTGGGCTTTTAGTAAATTGTAGTAAATGAGAGAAAAAAAAAATGCATGTATTATGTATTATCCTGTTCTAAAAAGAAAAATAGTTCTTGTTGGTGAAATATGGCATATGGAGTCCTTGTTCAAGGTAGTCTCACCAAAACATGTGCTATAATACTGAATTTTTTGATGAATGGCACTGATTTCTGATGAACTTTCAATGCTGATCTATTGTTTAGCAGATTATGATTTATGTGATAGCTGTATGTAGTGGGAATTAGGGTGAACTCATCCTGATTCTCTCTGATTGTGAACAAACTTTTAAGCTTCAGAGCATGAAAATCTATCATCCTATATGTGATACACATAAGAAGGTATTGTGCTACTCTATCTTGAGTGCTGTTTATATTCAACCTATTGTTTCTAGGATAAAAATCTCCTTACAAGAGCACCTTGGCTTGGTTCCTTAGTGTAAAATGGCTCCAACAACCTAGATAAACTTTTTGAAACAAAACAGAAACTTAGTAATAGCATAATTTATGTAGAATTGTTATTATTAGTGGAAAAAAAAATCAGTTATTGATAAACAGCGCTGTAGCATTTGTAGAGGAAGTTGTCTTATTCTGATGAAAGAATTGTGTTTTGGCATTTAAAAGCTTATCAAATGATAAACGTGATAGACTGCTCATATAAAATACTGTATTTCTTAAAAAGCCAAAAGTGTTAGTTTAGGAAATATGCATAGACTAAGGGGAACTATGATTCACAGGCTTACTGTAGAAATTTAAAAACACTTTTTTGTGGTTATCTTCTTCCTAGTTAACAACCACTCTTGCCTCAAATATGTAGTTCATCTTTGTTGCATTTGACCCTGACCAGACTTAGTCCTCACAGGCCTCTGAGGATCACCCTATTACTAAAATTGTTCTAGTCTAGGGATTCTTCTCTTTTGCTTCCCGACTAACTCATCCTGCATTATTTTCATGGCCAGCTTGCATGGTTTTCATGTTTCCTTTAGGAGGGCAGATGTACATGGGTTTAACAGAGAGACGGTCATTAAATTTACCATCTTGTTCTTTTGTTTTTCAAGCTCCCTGGGCTTTCTTTATGGTTAGGAAACAGAGACAGGTTCTTAGGGGAGTGCAACTGAGGTAGGTTTTATAAGAGAGCTGAAATAATTTGTCACCTCTGTGTGGAATAGAGAAACAAAGCTAGCCTGGATAGTTACAAATCCTTACATTATGTGGGTCATGAATTTGAGTTATTGAACAAAGTTTGAGTGCCACTTAAATCTGTGGCTGTAAGACTGTAATTTTACTTTTATGTCCTCTTGCTTAGAAGAGTTTTGGAGAAAGTGTGGTCGGATGTGAGCCTAGGACACAGCTGCGTCAGGCACACGCGGCACGGCAGGGATGTCCTGGTGGCTCCGTTCCAGTGATCATGTCTGTGGTCGGCTCGTACCAAGACTGGCTGGGAAGGAGTCATCCACTTAATGTGAGGAGGCACCTGCGCTTTCAAAACCCATTCTCTGAAAGCTGATATGTAATACATAATTTTCTCACTGTATTTAGAGGACTGACTTTGTTTTATGAGTTCAGAGATTTTTTTTTTTTTTTAATTTGAGCTGGACAATCTTATCCAGGTCTTTTATAAGTATCTCGAGAAACTGTGATCTGTTTTTACTTTTCTGTGTGGTCTGTAAACAAAAAGTACGTAGTTATATTCACGTCTGTGAGGTTTAGAGCAGTAGCTGGTGCCATGACTCCTGTGCAATTCAGTAGTGTAGAAGCAGACATTGATTACATAACATGGGCCCTGGAAGTGTGGCAGAGCATCATCTGACATCCAGCAACCTCATGACCTCTTAAAAGAGCAGAGCATGTTCTGACATTTGTGAATTTAAAGAAAAGACTTTTTACCTATTCAAAAATATATTTAAACTTTCGGTGTGTGTGAAAGAAACTTGACTGCTTTCCAGTTTTGTTTTGCAACACTTTCCCCTTCCCCACATGATATATTTTGTCAAAAAACACCACTGAAATAAAGCCGAAGAAACAAAAACATGGTTCCTATTAGGTTTCTTGGGCAAATTGGTAGCTGGCTGTGTGTCCACACGTATCACGCAGCCACATGCTGCTGCTCCTCCCATCATGTCCCTTCCTTAAATAAATAAATAAATAAAAAGATCCAATGAGGATTGAAATTGCCTTACAGTATTTTTACAGTTGTAATAAGAAATATAATTTATTTTTTCTCCTCTTAGAAAGATCTCCCTTCAACACTTTGAAAAAGTGATGTTTTGTTTAGTCTAATGTGAGTTTTTTTTTTAGGATGTAACCTACAAATGAATCTAATTAACAGATGAATTTAGGAAATCCCTACTGGAATTTGGCAACTAAATGAATGGGGGAATATCAGTCTACGCCAAGCAACTTGCACTTACAGCTAATGTAATGTTATTACCTCATTAGAGGTGCAGCGTTACACTCTTCAAATAAGAGCTTTATTGAATTTTAAATATGAACTTGACAAAGGACTAGCTGAACTTGAAATCAGCCTTGGGAAATTATGTTGCCTTTATTGATGCTGACTAGCTTTCTAAATGTTTATCTTAATTATGCTTTATTGTGATTAAAAAGATTGCAGATCCTCTGCCATTTCTGCAAAGTGAGCTGTTGGGTGTTTTGGGTTTTTTTTTTTTTTGGTTAGGAATGGGGTTGGGTATGAAGCCTAGTCCAGCTCCTGAGAGGAGGCCCCTCGCAGGCCATATGAATCCACTTACATGTAAATTGCTTGTCTATATGAATTAAGGTGAAGGTTATGAAAGAACTGCATTTCTGTGTTTACTGTAGGATTTTTGACAGTCTCTTTCCTCTTTCAAGTAAATTTGGCTTAAGTCCATAGTCAGTACAGTTTTAAGTAAACTCTTCTTTTGTTACATTAACAAGGTTATAACATCACTGAGGCAGATTTCCAGCTGCAGGAACTGAGGCCTAAGCTTGCAGACTGAGGGGATAATTAAAACCTGAGGGTGGGTGAGTTAAACTATCAAGTAAAATTGGATAAAAGGCTAATTGTCCATAGCAACATAATACATGTTTCTAAATACCTGTGAAATAAAGATAAATATTTGTTGTTTTTTAATTTCTTTTTGAACATGCAGATTTTGGTTACATTTTAGGGCATAACGAAAATCATCTGTAAGTGGAAAGAAGCCCAAGGACTTCCTAAATTGTCATATTTCAGTTATGAATCAAAAAGCACAAAGTCACCCTGAAGACTTCAGTGCTTTCCCAGCTTCCTTTACAAAAGAGGAAGCATTTTTCTGTAGGAAGCGCGAGCACCAGCGTGTGATACGGCGTATTGGGATGGACCAGTTGGTGCTTTGTCAAAATTTGTCATCTCTCTTTTTTTTCCCCCCGTTCTTTTTTCATTACCAAGAGTGGAATTGCATACCTTTGGTGACCTTCTTAGAAGATGACATCAAGTCAGGCAAGATGATACATTACCACAAAGTTAAAAAAACAAAATGGGTTGTAATGGCAGCTTGTACTGAACTAAATGAATTGTGAAGGCCCATTTGTTATTCATTAGGAGAAGCAGAGCAGATTACTGTTCTGCCTTCATAGGGAGCCTTTAAACTTAGGGTCATTTTACACTAGTACCCTTGTGGCATGGACAGCATTTAATACATTTTTAACAGCTTTTACATTTCCACGGTTTGCAGCAGTGCTGGTTGAATCATTTCTGTAATGAAGGTGTTTTAAAGTAGTTTAGAGTTACTTTGGGGAAAAAAAAAACAGAAAAAAAAGAGAAATAATTGGGCTGATGAAGTGACTTTATATACTAAAGAGCTAAGCATGCAGAACCTACTGCTATAAAGTAATGCCTGCTGATTCCCACTGCTAGAGAAGCACGTCCCTGGGGAACTGTGTCTTTTTTTTTTTTTTTTTCCTAAATAGAAATAGAAGTATAGTTGTTTCTCACTGCTCATTCTTTTGGGGAAGGAAGGTCTGAGAACTTTCAAGATTTTAGCATATTTTGTGGAGGCTTGCGCACTATTATGGGCACTGATGTGGGCATCTAAGGAACCCAATGTAAAATGACTTTGGAGTAGATGGTAGAGTTCTGCTGGTCAGAATAAAGGTCGATTATTTCAATACCTCTCAAATGATTCAGTGGTGCTGTGGAAAGTCAGAGCAGAAAGGTAGGTACTAATATAAAATAACCTGAGAACAGTTTGTTTATAAGTGTTGAACAAATCTTAAAAAAAATCTATTTACTTGAAGTATGATTTATAGCTATAAACAAATAATAACTCCAGTTAAAGGGAAGTAATCATTTGAGGTGCACATTTTATTGTAGACTACAGTCTTTCCTTTGCTGCCTTTTAGATTATGTTGTGGATTTAGCCATCCAGATTCGTATTATAGTGGATTTATTTTTGTTCAGAAAATGTTAGAACAAAAGGGATGGACTTGGTTCAAACTTTGCAAGGCAACTTAATTATGAAAATGATAATTTAACTGTATGCTGATACTTCTCCCAATAGCCAGCCCACCCCTAATTTATTTTTTGCCTAACAGGTTAAGAGCATTCATTCTAAACTTTATTGAAGATATATTTTTTGCTAGAATTTCTATGGATTTACTGTTTGCAAGAACAAGTTTTTAACAAAATGCATGTAGACTAATAATCAGCATATGAAATAAACAATTCTTTTAAAGCAGGAGCATTTTTATTTGAGCTTTTAAACAATGTGTATTTTAAAGGACACTCTCTTTAAAAAATAGTTAACTTTGTTTTATATCAGAAAGGAAGTATAATCTAAGAAACTGTGTGAACTCTAAAATCTTGTTGCTGTTTGAACTAATCTTTATTATTTCAATATAATTAGATTCTTTTAATATAAGTTTTAAGTGCTCAGTTGCACTGGTATTACTGACTTTTCCCCTAATAGAAATATTTCTTTTATTTTACCTTTGCACTAGCTTCATGTTGTTTCTGATTTGTGAACTACAGCTGTTTTAATGAAAAATATTTTAATCTAAGTATTTAAAGTTCACTTCACAAATGTGATAGTGTAGGCTGTCAATATATGTCCATAATATATTTCAAGAGTGGTTTTGTTTGGTGAGAAAATGTACCCTATAGCTTTTACTATTTTAGATTTCTGAATATGAAGTGGAGCTGTTGTAATCAGCCCATGCCAAGGCAATAACCTAACAACTTGCATTTGTAAAATTCACTAGTGTGGAAATAAGGAATTCTGGAAGGCCATATGCATTCACCAGACTAATTCCAAGGAGGGCTACAGTATAAATTACTTTCCCTCAAATTGCATACATGCTTCATGTTTTTAATACATTTAGATTATCTTACAACTTTTTTAAAAATATATTTTTAAATCATCGAAGTAAAATGAAGTAGATGCTAATGAAAGCAAAGTTTCAGTACTTGGGCTGAATTACTAGCTAAAGCTCTTCAATGTGTATACTCTTGGCTCTTTAACACTGCGCCATCTCCTAAAGTTGAGGATCATCTTCCTTAGCTCTGAGGCTTCTCCTGCTGCAGGACAGAGCCAAACACCCTGGTTTGGACCTACTGTTACCGTTTTGAAGTAGATTATATAGCAGTTGAAATTAATCAAAGAATGGGACAATGCTGGGCCGGGACAATTCACATGCCAGAATGTTCTTTGCATTGTGTGAAGGTGGGAAGGTCACTATGGCAGTATGATGCCAGTTGAGGCTTTTTCTGGATTAATTGCTGCTGCTGTGAATCAGCAATCAAGAATTTTGATTCTTGAACTTAGAGATGAAAAATTTAGAGATGAAAAATTTAGAGATGAAAAATATTAAAAATTCCTTTAAACATTTGCCTTAATCTTTTGGGTTACTAGGTCATTACTTTATTTACAAAATTATTACCTCTTTTTTTGAGTAGTAAGGAATGTGTACTATCATTTGTAAAACTGTTCTGTCTTAATACAAACTTTTTTTTGAATTTTGCCATAAAGATGTCAAACTTATTGATATTTCCAATAATGAGGAGCTTTAAAAATGTTGTATATCTATTTTATATCTTCATATATGTCTAGACATTTACAGGTGCTGTAATTGAGAGAGGAATTTTTGGAGCACAGAAGTCCTTGGAATTTGATGCTTCCAAGTCAGTCTCGTGTGTATATACTGCATGACAACTGTGGTTCTGAAACATATTTACTGGTATGCTTTGGCAACAAATATTAGGAGCTTGCAATTTTCTCATTCATAGGTGACATGGAAGCCCCCTTTTATAAGAAATAATTACATAGAAATAATCTATGGATGACTGTTTGCTTTGATCCTACATGAGTCAGCTCTGGGTAGACCTTTATTGTTACAGGTAGGTTAGCAACGTTACTTAGCTCTTCAGGCTGTGGTACGAAATAGGATGTGGTGGGAGAGACCCCCAAGAAGACAGGATTTATGAGAAAGTCCTGATGGTTAGAGCTTTGCAATGTGGCTGCTTCCATCTGGGCTGTAGGAATCTACGTGCTCAAATCTATGTGTCATTAACACAATTTAACTAGATAGATGTTGGATGTTTTTGAAAATAAATTGAAGATGTTATTGAAAGGATGTTACTAAATCAGATGAACCATAAAGTAGTCATATTAGGGGTCTCATAAAAGAGCAGGCATGGGTAACATACAATGTATTGGTAGCCTTTTGCTTGTATAGGCAAACAAAAAGCACCTAGCAGCTCAGGTACATGGGTGAGGAACGGCTGATTCTGCTCTCTTGCTTACCAGCTCTGTCAAGTGTTTGAGAAAACTACAGGGGCTGGGAATTGAATCGGTAATGGGACAGGATCAGAACTGAAATTAACTGTATGGTAATGTACTGTATATTCCTTCTGAAATTAGAAGAAATTATAATCTCTCCAGAGAGAATCAGGTGTTAGTAACAATTCAAG
>NW_010584445.1:236274-306595 GCF_000705375.1 Tinamus guttatus | reverse complement strand
TGTATAATGTGATTTCTACAAAGAAAACAAAACAACAAAAAAAGAGATAGTGGAAGAGAAGGAAAGAATAGAAGGAAAGGAGAAATATAATAGAAGGAAGGAATCCATCCTGGATTACTTTGGAAAATAGAATGTTTGAATATTTTAATGGTGAAAAATAGATCAAAGTGCTTTTGCAATTTTTTTTAATCCGTAAATGTTTTTATATGGTAGAAAGTTTTACCTTGTGTGGTTTTTGTTGACTGAAGCTTATCAAGAGCAGCAACACCAGCAGACTGTAAGAGATGCTCTGTTCATTCTAAGCATTTAGTAACAAATGTAGTTTGCAATTAGTAACAAATCCTCCTGTATTGTACAATTGGGGCCAGCCTGAGGAAAATGATCCAAGAATGGGCTTTACTGAAAATACAGGAAAAGTTAATGTGATGTATATGGTGTGAGCAATGTTGGAGGATAAACAAAGTTACAGCTTTGGAGGTGGGGGAAAAGTTGAAGTTGAGAATAGCAAGGAACGGTGTAGTGAGCAGGAAAAAAAAAAGTATAGATATTTATTCAGCCTTAGATTGATTCTGTTTTATGTAGTTGCAGAGGATGTGAAAAGAAGCAGGAAGGACAGCTGGAAAAAGAGGAGGTAGCTGATACTGAGGTGCATATACTAGATTTTATTCACTTGTGATGAAAATTTGAGAATTGTTCTTTAAGGGTTTCATTCAAAGAGCGCAGCACTCTTAACTACAAAAACAGGATGTAAACAATGTTGCCTCCTTTCCCTTCCTCCCTGGAAGCTAGCAGCTTGCCTCAAGCACCGTCTCACAATTTACATTCTTTGACCTGTCTAGCATTTAGCAATTATCTCAAAGCCATTTGTATTTGTGTTTTGGAAACCTGTGGCTATTTATATGAGAGTCACTTTTTTTAGAAGTTGGAATAAAAATTGTTCCACACAAAACAACCAAAAAGCAAAAGAACTTCCAAGCTGCTTGCATGTCTGATATGATGAAATTTGTGCTTGGCTTTTTCCCTCATTCTATTTATTGTCTGTTATACTATGTTCAAATTGCTTTTGTGCTTTTTTTCTCTTCTGCTTTCCCTTCATAAATTGTAATCAGTTAAGTTTACTTATTCCTGAATGGCTTGTAATGGCCCTAGTTTCTGGTTAGTAGCAGTTCTTACAAAGACATTGATGTGCCTTTCCCCAGGTGAGGCACCCAGCTATCTTCACCTGTTCCCCAACTAAATCTTTTTGCACACGGGTTTAGGAGAAAGGTTCTCTCTATGCATGAAAGATCCCAACAGTAACAGCAAAAAAGGGCAGCCATTGACATTTCAAGTAATTGAAATGATATACTGGTCAGGGAAATCACATACTTTTAAAATCCAAGGTTTTCCATGTCAGGAGTATTTTCCACCAACATCCTATTCTGAGTTTATACTCATTTAAATATTTCCTAGAGATGTGTAAATTACTGGTTGACGTGCCCATTCCACGAGACATAGTGCCAAATGCCTCCCCAAATCACGGAGACAGAGAAATGTATTAGCTGTTTAGGATATAAGAAATAGTATAATTCCAGAAAACATTAACATCACGTGTAGAATTATTTAAATTGTTCCTTTTTAAGGGATAAAAGTGTGTTTTCTTATCTGCCTTCTCCACACAACAAATTTCTCATCCAACGTTTATTTATGTTTGACACAGTGGGGATGGCCTGCACTTTCTCATTCATCTGCTGTATTTGCATAACCCTGCAGAGTTAATGACTGCCATTCTGACAAATTAAGTTGGTTTCCTATGCCTTTAATGGATTAAGTCCTCTTGGACAAGTTATACTTTATTCTAATCTGTGAATAGTGTTTGCTAAGTATTGTAAATAATACATTCATTCATTTTATTCTATTGACATCTGGCTTATATGCTAAAGAACATATATACATATATATATATATACACATATATATGTAAGGAATACTTAAACAGGGAATGAACCAAGTTCTGTAACAGGCTACAAAGGTCAGCTATGGTTAATAGAAGAAAAAATAAATTGCATTATACTTTATTATACACTTTGAAAACATTTGGTTGTGAGAGTAGTCATGCTTTTAAACTTTTTAATTACCTCATAGTAGGATTTTACCCGTTCCTAATTTCTCTCATGATTTTTTAAAGTTCTCTAATTTATACATATGGTATGCTAAAAATTGAGTCATTAGGTATGATACATGTGATAAATGAATTCCTTGACAGCTGAAAAATCATACTGGTGTTGTAAATATGTGTTTAGACACAAAATATCTGGATTGAAAATATATGAATGTTAAAAATGTCTTAAAATTACATGACTTGAAACTAAGCTCATTTTAAAAATAACATTTGGTGGACATTGAACACCATTGAATCTAAAACAGTATCTCCTATCCATTTATAAAGTAATATTTTCATGATTTTTAAATGAACCATAGTGACATATTCTTGAAGCGTTCTAGTATAGCAAAGAGGTACTGTACCTGCAGTTTTTACTCTCCATAACCAGGCATACAAAGCTATTTCTATTTTTCATTCAAATGAAGGTTTTTACTGAATGAAATTGGGGAAGTTCCTGAAATTTGAACATGAGCATTAAACAATACATTCACTGCAGACTACTTCAGCCTGGAAACTTTTGTATTCCTTAGATGACTATGGCTTAGGAGTTTAAATTTCCTTTGGTTGTAAGACAGAATTCAGGAGGAGAACGTGTGGTGTGCCCATAGGAGGCCGAGGTGGACCGATGAGAAGTGTGGAAATGCATATAGGCAGTTGCAGCCGACAGAGCTTGTGTGGAGCCTGGGGCTCCACCAAAGAAAGTCCTGGCAGGTGACATGTACTGCTTGTGTCCTTGGGAGGGCAGATGTGCATCTCTGACCATCTCATTGAGGTTCGTTTGGGTAAATGGGATTTTTAACTCCAGGAAGTAGACCTATAGCCCGTAAGATGCTTGAGTTTGAACTGCCTTGTTATCGAAATGGAGTATTTGCCCATACAGTAGAGCTAAGCAGGGGAGGAATTGAATTGTTCCTGGCTTCTAGACCTTTATTCAATTTAGTAGGCCACACATACACTATTTTTTTTTGTAATATGTCAGATCTCTGGCAGTGTTCCTAAATTGTGTATATTTTGTGTGCACAGGATTAGGAGCTAACTCTTTTTTTTTTTTTTTTTGTAAGCAAATCTGAAAATTCTGTTTCTTCCAAATAACTCTAGGCACGAGATCTCTCCATAGACGCCCCAGTAAGATAATGCTAGTTGTGAGATATGGCATAACGGCAACATAATGAACAGGAGCTTAATTCTCCCCATCCTACTCTCACTGTGACAGTGGGCCTCCTATCAGGAAATACAATGATCTATTATTAAAATGACGGCCCCACCTAGACAGCCAACAGCCCAGTTCATAGAGGAGAGCCAAAAGTGCCTCCTCCCGCAGCAGCAATTGAGATCAGCTGGTGCGCCAACAAGCCCTTGATGGAAACATCTGGTGGCATGACTTTCTCAGTGGAGGTCCCAGCACTGTGGAATTTCTTTTGCACAGACACACACATGATTTAACAATGCCACAGTTTCTCTGTCCTCAGGGTACAGTGTCAGGCTATTTCCTTTCCCAAGCAGAAGGCTTTTGCTGACGGTTGCATTAGCATCCAGAACTTTGTTAAAAGAACTATGCTTGAGGGGTATAGCTGGTGGAGCCAGAAAAAGAGTTGCTCCACAAGATTACTTAGTCTTCCTCACCAGCTTCCTGCAAGCGGTAGAGTCTTTGAATGAGTACAGTGTTGGAAACCTCTCCCATCTGTTCGTGGGAATTTGCTGTTTGTGCCCCTTATCCCACAGTTGCACACAGAGGTGCACCCAGCTGGCGCTTAGGCAGTTGAGATGTATATTCCCTCCTGTTCTGCATCCTGGATCATCTGGTGAAATCTCCCATTTCCCAGGATCATGTTTTACTTTATCTCCTGACCTCCTTCCCCTGCCATTTTTTGTATTGAAAGTGCAATTCTGCAATGCTTTTTTTCCTAGCTTTCCTAGCTTTACCACGAAGTGTACCTGGGTTGATGTAAATACTGTAATGTAGGAATACTTGAGCTTGCATAAATAGATTAACTGAATTGTTAGAAGCAGTCAAATTGCAGCAGCAGCAGAGAGAAGAGCATTCACTAATTTGTTTACAACTGTGGCCTGATGTCATGCCTGGGTGCCGGTGCAGGGAATTGCTATTCTATTGAGTTGTCTATAGACAGTAATATTTTTTTTTCCTGGATTGTGGCAGTTTCTTTTAGAATCGGGTGAAATCTGCAGGTTATATATTCAAAAATGTATTTGGTAATATTGCATACATTTTGGATTATGAGCTACCAAAATAAACAAAATCTGGTGGCTTTTGCATGCACACTGTAAAAGTAGCATATTTGACAGTGCTATGTGAATCAAGTAAACAAATTAGAGAAGAGGGAATTAGTAAGTATTCCTGTAGCATGACCCAGAAGTGTAACATAGTACTGGTAGTGTAATGTAGATACGAAGTAGTGTAATTTCTCCCCTCCCCCCAACTTCTGCTTTGCAAAGTAAATGTAAGAAATAAGTTCAGCTGAAGATAATTTTGTACTGACTTTTGAGTGCTGCATCTTCTTATCTATGTGATGAAAATTTGCTGTGAAGCATATGGTAAGGAGAAGCTGCAACTCTTTAAATGTCCAGAAAATTGCATGTATACTTCAGTCTAGAAGACTGCACTGCATTACCTTTCAGTGTAAAAATAAAATAGGAACTGCTTTAGTGATGAAAGCTTAAAATGTTTTCTGTACTACTTTCTATTTATTGTTCAAGACAGCGATATTTTTAGTAGCTCAGCAATGTAAGTTGTGTGGCACCCTAAGGTTGGTTTATTCTTTCTCTTCTCACCCTTGCACATTAATAACAGAAAATTTGAAACTCTGAGTTAGAGCCACCTCCGATCTCAGGATTCTGATGGACAATGAGCTTGAGGAACTTTTTCGTACTGCTTCTAGTTCTTTATAAATGGCAACAACCATTGAAGCTTGAGCACCAGTGTATTTACATAGAGCACCCTTGAAGTGGTGATAAAATGGAATGTCCATTAATTTCATCAAGAAGGGAAAAAAAGTCATATTATTAACTGTTCATATAGTGTTTAGCTTTATTTTTATTTTTCAATATTCCTTTTTAAAAAAAGATACTTCATATATTTAGGTTACACTTACAATCAGTGAAAGAAAAATACTAGCTTCTAAGGAATTAAATGATTTTGCTTTGGTGTGTCAGTGTAGAGGGGAGTATGCCATTGACAGTACTGAAGAAGAGGAGTTGGTGCTGTTTGTGGATAATGAGATTTTGGAAGAGACTGGAGACTTTCTCTCCAATAATGTTTATTGAAATGTTCATTTTGACTTTTTTATTTTTAATTCACTTTACATTTTTCTTCCAGAATAATGGCTGATCTTCACTGCTCATTAATTTTCATTCTTTTTCACTGTGTTTTTTTGAACTAAAAAAAATGAGCAGTAGAGGATAAAATTAAAAGTTTTTGTGTATGTAGTATAGCCAAGATGGACATTTCTTGCATTATTTGAGATATCATGTGGATCGTTTTGGGGTAGTGAGGATAGCACTATTTTTATATCTGAGATAAAGGAAGTACAGGTTTAAATGAATGACTAGAACTTTGATTTTTAACTTCCATCATTAAAAGTCCTTTATGCATGTGCAAATAAAACTAAAATAAATTCTGATAGGAAAAGACCAAAACATTTTTGAAATCATATTAGCAAACGTAACTAATATTCACTCTTAAATAAAATAAACACCAACATTCACCACCTTCCCCCAGGCGTAGTTAAGAAGTATTGGAATGTTGTTCCAAAATGGCACGTGTCTTTGCAGTTCTAATATCATCATTATCCAATAGATGCTATCCCACAAGTGGGAAAACAAAAATGTATTCCAGAGTCTTTTTTGCACTCTACATGTGTGGTAAAAAATTTCCATGCACCACATGTCTCTCTACTATATCTATATGGTATCTGCCAAAATAAATATTTTATTCCATTTATTTTAGTTGGTATTGCACAGGTTCTCCTTCGATTAAACAGTCAAAAGGTTAAATAAGTTGAAATGAGCTATAGTTTAAAAACAGTTGTGCTGCTCATAATATGTGCATAGAGGTTTTTAGATATATACATATATGCATGCATATATATACATACAGATACATACTTGATTAAAAGCTGAGGATGTTTGCTCAGCAGAGAGAAGCAAAACCATCATTATCTGATTGTACATGGAATCCAGTGGCTGCTAACCAAACCCGGAGCTGCATCTGGTTAAGCATACTTGACAGAGACTTGTTACAATTAGAGGTTTTGCCATGTCAAGGGAATCTTTCACTCAAAGCAGCGACCCATATTGTACTGAACAAACACATGAGTTTTTAATTGAGAACAATAGCTTAACAAACCACTTCCCAGGACCACTGAAAGAAAAATATGTGCCTGTAGCAATTCTGGCACAGAATGCTGTTTATTTGAATCCATTTATTTGAAGGCAGGGTTCAATATACCAAGCAAAAGGAAAAAAAAAAAGTCAACATGGAAAATAAAATTAAAGTGAGAAAAAAATCTATATGCTAAAATGTAATGCCAATCTGTCAGTGAAATATATGTGAATTAGCAGGTGTGTGTGTATATGCTTATGCCCCCTCTTCTCTTTAACGATTTTTTTAAAGCTTGAACTGAGATTAAATTATTTGGTTTCATAGTGTATGAATTTCACCATGTACATAGCTATGATGTAGTATGTGTTTATATTATAAAACAAGAATTGAATGTGTTTTTTCTTACATACTACTTATTCTACTCTGCTGTAAAGAATGTTGTATGCATGCTTTACAGAAAATGATTTCACAGTATAACTCAACAGAAATTATTCTGTGTTTAGAAATAGTTGAGAATAGTAGGAAGAGTGTAATAAATGTTCAAGAACAGAATGCTTAGCTTGGTGATTAGGTTTTATATACACTAGCACAAAGACTTGTAAATACTATAGATGGTGTTTTAACTTCAATAATATCCAAAGCCTGAGCATATATTTAATTGGAATAAGTAAGTCCAATGCACCATACCGGACTGAAAAATAACGGTATTTGTGATAATGGAATAAACTTTAAGAACAAAGAATTGTATTCTCTCTTTTTCTCTAACTTTCTTAAATGATATTGATAGTCATTTGGACTCAGAATTTTGTAGTCGGGGAGAAGAATAATTGATCAGCCTGAGATTTCTAGTATAAAAATCTTACTTGCTATTTATATAAAGCTCTATATAAATTTGAGTGTCAAAAAGGGAAACATCTATTTTATCTTGATGACAACCAACAGGTTTAGTTTTTGACTTCCGCCAGGAATGAACCAACTCCTTAGTAGATGGGGATGCTGAGATGCAAGAGTAGAGATCGAGGGAAGAGAGGTGAGTGAAAGGAAATGTTTGCTTGAAAAGGTGCATGCTGTAGCCATGGGGGACAACATAGTTTAAGTATGTGATACAGCTTGGGAAATGGTTGGGGTATTGTTTAGCAAGGTTTAAAAATGCTGTAGACAATGCAGGAACTTCCTCCCTATGCTGGAGGAACCTTAAATAGTAAAGAAGCAGAATTTTAAAGGTAAAGCGAAGTGTTGCAGGAATGTAATTTAGAGTTTCTAAAGCAGGAGGGATAGGCACGGTGGAGTAACTGAAGCAGTGTGAACTACTGACTCTTAGAGCTAACACACTTAAGTCCTGCAAGTAAAGAAGAGATTGTGAGAGAAGTGTAGCCCCAAGATCTGTTCTTGGGAACACGGATCTTTCTTGGAAGCATTATGACCTTATCTGTTGTAGTTCTTTTATCAAAGTCAGATTTTTGTTTCAAGAGATGGTTAATCCACTTTTAGGGTGTTTATTTTCAGATCAAGAATGTTATTACCACATGATGCTAAGTACAAATGTTCTACAAGCTCGTTCTTGTGGGTCATGTCTTTTTTTTTCTTTTGAAAATATATCTGTTAGACTTTATTTCAGATATTGTCTGATGATGTTATTTCTACCATGTTTTAGAAGAAATATTTTCTGTCCTTTCATAGAGAAATTAAAATTGGAGAAAACAAGTTGTTCTGTACTTGACTGATGTGATGGAAATGCATGTTCGCACCTCAGCAGTTTTGCACAGTTGGACTCCAGTACTGCACAGATCTAGTGCAAGTAGCACTGTGATGTTAGTCTTACGAAAACAAAGCTAAAAAATTTTCTAAAGTGGTAATATTTATTTCTAGTGCTTTCTTACATTGCAATCAATGCATATGTATTGCTGGTGTTTGTATCTAAAATGCTGTTCCACATATTATTTCTTCTGTAGGAGTATGCAGCTTTTGAGTTTTGTGATAGTTTTGATGCTGCTGCTGCTGTTTACTTTGGACTCTAAAGCACATAGTGTTGCTTAAACTGTCTGGGGTGACTGGCAGTAAAATATATTTATACTAGAGAGTAGTTTTTTGTTTGCCCTCTGGGCATGAGACTTTGGTGATATGTAAAGAGTAACGTAATAAGAAAATTACTTGACTGGGTGATTGAATCTTCCAATATTCTTGTTTTATTCTTTTATATATTATGGCTAGTAAGATGTCTTGAAGCATAATTTCACTCAAATACTATAAAGCTTGTTTTACCCTGCTGTTTGCATGCTATCTTAGTAAGTCACAGCAGCTTAGAATTTTCCTGTTGATTTACTGAAGACTTATTTCAGCCCTGGGAATCTCCCTCTGGCTATTTCATAGTTCTTATTGATACTTCTTTGTATCTTTATCCCAAAGTGAATTCCAGCTTGTACTAGTAGGGTAACAAGATTGTTGGAGTAGAGGGAAACACTGAATCCATGTTTTTAGAAATGGCTTATCCTAATCATGTTTGTAGTTTTTCAATTAGTCTGAAAATTCAGTAGTCAAGAAGCCTGCCATTAAGCTGTTGTCCTCACATTGGTGGTGGAAAGAAAATGGTGGTGTGACTTCCGTGATTCATTTGACCTCCTTGTGTGTCTTTGTCTCCAGCCAGACACCCTGTTCTGGCTGCAGCTGATGCTGGTTAAAAAGTCCCACACTGTCCCACGCTGCCTGTTTCTGCTCTGCTAGAGGTGACTGCTCTTATATGTCAAGCTCACTTTATAAATGTGCAATCTGCTGTTTAGAGTAGCAGTTGTCTTTCAATTTGGGTTGGTCATAGTGTGCAAAAAGTTATGGTTGCAGTCATGGGAGATAAAAGCTACATTGAATTGGGTGAAATGGTTTCATTTTTGCTATCAGCACTAATGATTCCAGAAGTTCTGCAGTAGTTTGTGTAATCTCCTGAGAATTTAAGAACACTTTTACAGTCTGCTCTAGCACAATAACTGAAAAAACCTCCTGGCAAAATCAGTACCCCTGGCAGGTAAAACTGTGTTGTGTTCCAACAGTCTCTGTTTCTTGAACATTTGCTTAAGTTGTTATGACCAATAATTTAAATTAGGATCTCTTCCTGCAGTGTCTCCCTGTAGTTCCTCTTAATAGCTTCTTGCACTGCTTGTGTTACTGGTGCACGTGGACATCAACTCCTTTGTCCGGGTGGGTAGTTTTTCAATGGTAGTGAGGAGGTTGCAAAATAAAGGATATTTTTCTGTGGCTTACTTGACTGAAACTAGAGTATTGGAGTACAAAACTGCTCCACCAGCTGCTAGTCTTCATTCTGCTCTCCGAATGAATTATTCAGGCCTATCAGCTCATATGATAAGGAAATGAAATGAAAAAGGATAGTTTCATGGCCACTATGTAGAACTGGGAAATGTGAGTTCTGTTGTTAGTTCTGCCTTGACAATTTGTGAGAAAATTGCGTAATCATTATTCTTGTCACTTTTTGACTTTCAGAAGAAATGTAAAAACATGTAACTGCTCTGCTATACATGGACAGTCTAAATGTTTCTTAAGATTTTTGCAGGCTTTGAGTAGAGAAAACAGTATTTAAAGAAGTATACATCTACATAAAGAACACAAAACAGTAATTGTTTTTATGTCAATTTGGGAATATATAGTCCAGCCATTTAGTGAACTGACTAGTTATCAGGCAGTGTGTTTGATGACAATTATTTCATGTTTGAAGATAAGCATCCTCTTAGAGAGAAGCCTTGAACAGGCTTCTTGTGGGAACAAAAGGTAAAATGAAAAGTTAATTGGAAACTGTGGCTTTTAGGGACAGTGGTAATGTATTGCTTGAAAAGTCATTCATTCCAAAAATCCAGATAGAGTAGCAGCAAGTATTGAGGGTGTTTATTTTGTAACAAAAGCAGAAATTGATTTTTTTTTCTATTGGCTTACAAAATGTGGTGAACCAGCTGAAACACCAAACAAATTATGAAAACTTAGTTGATTTTTCTTTCTCCTGAGTTGATGAATGTTTATTCTTGTGCATCTTGAAATACTAGAGAAGGTTGAAAAGAAAATGATCTGTAAAGGAATGAATCTAAATGTTTCAGAAGTGCTTGAAAACTAGAGCTTTAGTATTTCAAATACAGCAAATAAATGCCGTAATAGGTATATTCAGCATGAAATGTCTTATTTTTAAATAAGAAGTTATTTCTTCTAAAAAGAGTGATTTGGGTCCCTATCTTTAAGTGTACCTTAATAAGATGTTTATCATTCTCATACTGACAGGTTCTTTTTTCAGAGATAAGCATAATCTGAGAAAAGCATGCACAACTTTTAGCCCTTTTAAAAAGAATTTTTGCTAGAGATATGAGCATGTATGGAATTGATATAAATTTGTCTGTGTAATTCAATGAAAGAGGCTGCTAAACTGGTAGTTTTTATTTTATTTTTGTCTAAAATATATATTTGTCTAAAAGACATATATTGTCTTTTAATGTATGTTGTCATTTAATTTTGCCTTAGAAAACACTAATAAGTATTAGTTAGAATATCTATTAATGTATTTATTCTGATGGTAGTAGATAACTTGCTCTTTATCCTAAATACCTACATATATGAGAAACTTATGCACGTTAAGTGAATGAAATACCTAATACACTTCATGTTTGCAGTACCTTATGTCTTGTAAGTCTGCAGTAGGGAAACTTGAAACTGCATATTCATAAAGTGAAAATAAATGATGGTGTAGCATAGCCGCTCCACTAGGCCAGGAGAGAACAAAGAGGAAGCCACCATCTTTATTTCCTATGTTCAAGACCACTGCAGGTGTCAACACTAGAGAGAAAGAGCTTCCATGGAACCACAGCTCCATCCCCTGTAAATAGGGGTGAGAAAATTAGCAGGTGGAGAGCAATCCCAGGTAGAAGCATTGCATCCTGGTGGTGTAGATGAGTGTGCTGAGGATGGCAATTTGCATTGGGTTTAAAAAGCCATAAAAATGTTGACCCTGAATAATGAATGTTGCTCCTGCTTTACTACTGGGGCATTGTATATGCTGTGTCTTTCATAGAGCTAAAAGTGTAATTAAGGCCTAATAGAGCTAAAAGTGTAATGAAGCCCTAATTTAAGTGTAATCTTAAATAAAGATTTCAGATAAAATCTTTAACACTCCATTAACCTTGTCCTGGCTGTTACTCAGACTGTTTTTCGTGTTAGCTCACGGTAATCGGATAATAATACTGATAAGAAGAGAATGAGTAGTCTTCCCAGATCCACAGACTATGACTTCTCAATTTTCTGGTACTCACTTTCCTTCCTGTTTCTTTTGGCATCATTGCATATCCTGCTTTTTTCAGATGTTGCTTCCCTGGTCTGTCCTCAGTCTCTTTACAAACTAACATGTGGGAACATGTTCCTGTAGGATTTTATGATAATATTGTCAAAACAAGTTCGTGCAAGCTGATGCAGGATGTTCTGTATGGATTCCTCATACCTCAGTGAATTTCATCATAATAGTTTGGAAAAAAAATTGCAAGGACAGGTGGTTTCTTCAACTGGTTGCTGCTTCATAGATGACTCAATACTGCAGTTGCGTATAATACTCATTGATTATAAAACGACAGAGTGAAAAACAGACTTTGAAGTTCATGACAATTTTTTCTTTGATTAAAAGAATACACATATCACTTTTGATTTTTTGGCAGCATCACCATGTGAATTGTTTTTAATTTTAATTTTAGGGAAGAGTCGCATCGAAGTGTTAGTAAACATCCTTGAAAGCTGCAGATTCGAGCTTATTTTTACTTTTATTCAAGGAATATGTTTTCAGCTAGCAAAATTACAGTGCGTGTCAATTAGTGTATGGTGACTTGTGAGGAATATATTTGTTGCAGTCGTGTTAGTTCAGTAAGCACAGATGACTTCTTCCTTGGATTGTTGAGACAAGGTCATTCATCACATCTTCTAATGGAAGTCATATGTTGTGGAAACATACTTCAGCTATTCCTATCTAGGAGAAATAAATATACATCGAAAGGTACAGTTATTATTCAGAGATAACAGAATATAAAGGAGCTTTCAGTCATTCTGGAAGGACGCACAGGTCTTGCTCTACTGCAGATAATCTGTTTCATAGAGTTCTTTCAGCTGCACTAATTACAATTCATCTGGACTTGGCAAAGGGAAAACTGAGGAAGAGGAAGTATTGATGAATGCATCGGAATCAGTAATACCTGTGATCATGAATATCTGTGTGCAATTTGTGGAAAAAAAGCATATATCTGCTGTGATGCACATTAAAGCAAAACTTTTTGTTTTCAAAAAGGAAATTTCAACTCTTGTATGATTTTGATTTCAAAGTATTCCTGGTGTTAAAAAGCAATCAAAAAGAAAGCTGTGCTGTTTTAGATACTATTTGTCTAGTATTACATATAGTATTAGGTAATCATTAGTAGAAGTTTAGACTGTTTAATAAGGAATAAGGCATAAGTGACTATTTACATTAATTACATGTAAAGGTAATTATTTAATCTTGGTAAAAAGTCTTCTATATATTAGCAAAATTTTTAAGTGCTTTTTATGTTTTCTTGTGAGCTGTTACTTTTAAAATGGGACACTTTTAGATTCATTCTTTAGCTTGAGAAGGTATGTGTTTATACCTCAATTTGGTTGCGTGCTGTATGGTTAGATGAACTAGAATGTGAGACTTAATGGAACATAGCTGGAGGTTATGGTTAAACTCAGTTTTATTATAGCCATTTTATACACTGTTAGGACGATTTAATTAGCTAATAAGCAAAGGAAGTTATTTCAACCCTCATCTGTTAAGAGGTTGAAAGAATCAGATGGTCCATATGGCTGCATTTAAGCTTCCTGTTGTGCTTTTTTTCTTTCTTTCTTTTTTTTTTTTTTCCTTCACAGTTCAGATATCTTCTTTGTATTAATCTGGGGGATCAAATAAGCCAGACATGCCTTAACTGGCACCAGCAACAAAGACAAACGCCTTGTAGCTGTGAGACCTCATGAAAGCCAGACTTTGGTCTCTTTGACCTTTTTAATACCATTTACACATCTATGGAGTCTATTAGTGACATTTTTCTTAAGGTGGAATTACTCACCTTTGAGCTTAGTATAAGCTGAGAGTCAGAGATTAGATATTTCATATGACACTTAAAGTAGATGAATGGTAATAGTATGTAGGCTTTACTGAATGCATGATGCTTATATAATTGTTAAGTAAAAAAACTGCTGTGGTGTATGCATAGTTCCTATTTCTTTAGGAATTTTATTTCACTTAGGATAATCACTAAAAATAACTCATTATAATGGATAAATAGCTCTATAAGGCAATCTTCCATTCAGGAAATTACTCATTACATATAATTTTCATGTTCAAGATGAGATTGAGCTCTATCCTATAAGAATACAAATAGTGGGTCTACCGCACAATCTAATTTCCAGCATGTGTAGTAGTCTAAATAATCACTATTTGACTTACTACTAAGTTACTAAAAGTAAATGGAACTGATATGCCTGTAGATTTGCTACATGAAGAGAAAGTTTGGTGCATTGTTCTCTGGAAGAACAAATTGTCTTTCAGTTAGTTTATAGCTGGCACACTACTGAAAATGCAGTTGTCTAAAGTTTTGAATAAATATTTATGAATGGTGCCCTGCACAGTTTCATCGTGAATTAAGAAATATTGGCAGTTGAACTGATGTAAATCTACAGAAGACCAGATACAAACATTTCTTTTGATCTTTGTCGTTACCAAAGCCCTGTAAAAATGGCCAGAACCTGATAGCATAGTCTCATCTCGTTGGGACTGGTTTGCTGAATGTGTCCTGTAGGCTGCTAAATATGATACCTGTGCTGAAAGGCACAAGTGAAGGTTCTGAGCATGTCCCAGAAGCAGGCCTCTGCCGCACGTTTTTTCCGTAAGGTTTTTGAATTGCTTTGTGGAAAGATAGGTCTCCTAAAGTACTTTTAAAAATCAGTTTGCTCTCTGCAAATTTTCATGAACCGTGAATTTTTGGTGTACCTCTGAAGACAACATGATTTTAAAATATTGTCCCTATATAATATTTTGAAGTAGTAAATAGAGAGGCACATTTTCCCTTTCATATGAGTATATATGTATAAAATAGAATCAGGTTTTGCTATGGCACTTTGCAGCTTTTCTTTGAAATATGTAAAAAATCTTGTTAGTGAGACTATGTTTTTCTGCATTTCACAGCTAAGAAATTATCATTTATTTTCTTTTCTGACATTCTCTGTCTGTCTGAGTAGCTGCAGTGTCTACATGTACCTTTCAGTTACACTGGGAGCACGGAAGGTTGCCAGAAAAAAGCCAAGCTGCATGTATCCCCCTAAAGCAGAAATTAAGTAATGGTCCTGACTTCTCTCTGTTACAATTTTGTATATGAAAGACATATCTTGTTACATCTGTTGAACATTGTGCAGACGAATTTTGTTGCCCATTGTCCCATTTAATAAGTTGCACTCTGTGAACAAAACCTTGGGAATCCTTGCTTCCAATGCTGAAGTACTTTGACTGACATGTCTTGATGATCTCAAGGGTAATCCTTAATTGTAACTTTGCAATAATACAGGATGGAGGTCAAATGGAGTGATGACCTGCAATTTTTCAGCAGCAGAAGCCAATTTTTGTACCTTCCTATATGGGAAAATGAGTTGTAAAGTATAAGCAAATCACAAGCAGGAGTCAAATGATCTGTATGTTTTTGATGCTTTTACTCAGCATGTGACCATATTCTGCTAATCAAATAAGCTTCCACATACATAGCTATGGAATTATTTTTCAGTTTGCAAAAGGGGGTTCCAGTCCTTGTACCAGTAGATTAAAAAAATAAATAAAACACTTAACCCTAATCTTTTAGTTACTCTCATTGTTTTACTCTCCCAGAAAGCCTTGATTTTCTTTTATCTGGATGGAACGTCAGCCAGTTCTTGTTCAGGCTTCTGTTGAAGTAAAGTATTGGCAAAATAGAGTAATCCAGTAACTGAGTTTTAGGTGCAAGTTGATGTCACGTTGCCCGTGGCAACACACGGGAGGCATTCTATGTGTCATTTTTTCCTTGTGTAGCTTTGGTCCTTGAGCCACACCTCTGTGTGAAGCTTGAGTTCTGTCCATGACTTGGAGCAGGAGTTGAGTCCCCATGTTGAAAGTACCTCTGTGCGAGGTGTCTGCATATCCCCACTCATTTGCAGCCCCAAATCCATCAGACCCTACTGCATCTCAGTTCTTTTCCAAATTTTGACTGAAGGGGAAAAACATACTGTATTCAATATATTGATCTCCCTCGTAGTTCAGCGCAAAGCCTTAACTGAAATCTTAGGAACATCAGCAGATGTTGAGGACTGACATATGTATGGTTTAAGTCTGAGGTATGTTGTGTGTTTGTGGGGGAAGCATGAGGTTGTAATTAAGGTTTTACATTGTACTGTGTAGAAAGATTAATGTGTTTGTCTGCAATGTGTTTCTTCATCACTTGGAGACAGGGGAAGTTCTTAATAATGATGACAAGCCTGTCACTTAAAATATGCTATTTGGGCACTGGCGTAAAATTAAGTATTGTCCCATAATTTGTCATATCTCGGGTTTGCCTTGTGAGTGGTGCGTTATTCAACTTTTTTTCTTTTTTTTTTTACTTTTACCACGGAGTTTTTACCAAGAAACTTGACACAAAAGAAAAAGACGACTAATACTTCTCCTCCTCTTTTAATTTTTATATCTGAAGTTAAGAACAGAATTTTAATTTTAAGATCACATGTATAAATGAATCCTGCAAGTTTTTTAAATTAGAAACTGCAACCTATTTTCAAGATTTCAGATGCCCAAAACAGAAAATAACATTCAAGGAATTATAGTTATCATAAATCTGTTACTTTAGACTATAAAAGGGATGGGATTGTGATGCATTTATCATCCTAAACAACTGTTGCATTCATGGGCGATACCTTAGAAAGAAAAATGAAAAAAATAAGAAAATATGCAAGATGTATACCAACTAAGCTGGAATACCATTGCCCTTCAATTTAAATGGCTGCAACAACTTTGTACTGTGCTGCAGCAATTAATTGAAGAGGCAGTCGTGGTCTACTAAAAATAAATTTTGTAGATATTTTTACTAAAGAATTTTGAAAGTAGTAAAAAATAGCTGGGTATGTTAGAAAATGAGAGGAGAAGAGAGAGGCTTTTGTGAGGAGATTCCTGTTGAGGTTTGGAAAATGAAAATATTTTCACCCTGTCTTTTTTCACCCTTAAAAAATCATAAGGAAGGTAGTTATTTTTCATGTGATCCTATTTTATGATGAAAGTGTCATTTAGTTTTCCATTTAAGCCACTGGCTTTCCATGAAGACCACCACCTTGTCATTAAAGGTGCTTATTCATGACAAAGGTCTTTCATTAACTGAATCAACAGCAGGCAATATGGGCTAGATGACAGAAATGAGACACATGCCTTGCAGAACTAACTGGTGCCCATATTTTACAATTATTACTCAGATATTAATATCCATGATAATCTCTGTGTTTCAGTATGTTGTAGCGATGGATGCTGTCATAAATATCACTACTTTTTAAATGATGACAATGATGAGCGTTTCTGCAAAGTTGTTATGTGTTAAATCTCATACTACATTTTCAACCATTGTCAGAAATATTTTCAACTGATGCTGCGCTATTGACAAGCAGAATGTATATGGTAGTATCCAAGAGGATGGATGTCTGAGAAAACCAACTAAAAAGTCTTTGCCAGAAGTCATATTGGAGTTATATAAGCAGTATGTGTATGAATGTGACAGTGAGAGCATTGAGTACAAATAAAATAGCAATAAATTTCTGTGCTTAATTATAGACAAATTCAGACCACATTTTTTTCTTCCCAGGCCAGCGTATCATGGGAGAGATACCACTGTACTTGCTTAAAAAAATGTATAAGTAAGAAAGAGAAGTTTCTCAGGCATTTTGCTGAATTAGTAACTGAACCAAGCTTTAATATACCAGACCTCTCTCTGAATAAGAAATATTGCAATAAGTTATAAACTTAGTTCAGCTCTGAATTATGCATTGTGTACTTAGGCTATGCTAGACCTATAGTATGTTTATCTGTTGACTTCCACTAAGATTTAAGGTCTATTTTGACTTAATAACTTGCTTTATTTTGTTTGACATATATTTTATGTCTTCCATGTGCATGGATACATAAGATACACAATCGTGGGTGAGGGTCTTTAGAGAAAGTGCAGCACTATAAGCACTAATAATAGTGGTTGTAGCATAAAAAATGACTTGTCCTTTTTTTCTGGTGTCTCATCACTCCTTAACTAGTCTACAAACCTTAATAAATAGATACACACACTAAGTTATTTGTATCACATTATGTTTTTTATTATAATTTACTTGAAAAGTCCAAAACAGAAGGAAGGGTGTCACCATTTGCTTCTGAAATGTTACATCAAAACTAAAAATACAAAGCTTGCTGCTGATTGGCATCCTATGCTACACCCCCACTTGTGTTTCTAGTTTTAAAAATGAGATTACTGAACAAATTGTTGTGTTACGTGAAGTGTTTATGATTAAGAGTTTAAATTGCCTATCCTCCAGTTGAAACTGGAAATTGTAACACCGTTTATAACAATTTATAAAGCAAAATGTTTTCAGTATTTTGAACTTTGTCATTAAGGTGACAAAGATTAAACCCATCTACGTTCTTTTCCGTTCCTTCATTCTCTGCAGCTTTTAGTTTTCTGCACTTGGTTTCCTTTGCTTTTTTGGCTCACAGCAGAAGTCAAGGGCAAGTTAATGTCATTATGGTCCCGTAGTGTTTCAGTGCACTTCTGAATCTAGTCATTTTTTTTCGAGAAGACTAAGAAGATTTTTTCTAAGAAAATCAAGTAAAAGTACTTGGAATTGTAAACCTTTACAGTTAGTAAAGCTTTAAATAAGATGAGAGAGCAATTCCTGCAGCTTTATCAAATATGATAGAAGAATAAAGAAAAAGAAAAAAAGAATGAAGAATAGCTTTTAATACAACAGAACGCATAGAGGAGATTGGGTATTTTCCATAGGGAGGCTTTGATCCTGCCATTCTAAGGTGGTGGACAACGCCAGAAGTGCTGTCAAAAGTGCCATTGACATTCTGTTTGGGAAGGTGATTTTACACAAGTGAGAATACACTTCTGCCCTTCAGCTTTTTGAAAATCTGGATACTTTCCTGTCCTCAGCCAAAGATAATCTACTGTGAAAATAGGGCTCTCATTGTGAGCAGAGTGTGCTGGAGAATCCCAGCAAATGTGTGTTTTGAGCACCTGGGTGTTTACTGCATTTACTGCATGGGGGTTAAAAGGACAGAGCTTGAAAATGATATGATGCATTTTGGGGAAATCTATAGCAACCCAAGTCAATGCTATAAAATGAATGTTATAAAATGTTTTATTCCATAGAACTAATTCCATTCTGTAGAGATTGTTATGGGGCTAGAATCGTGTGCATTTTCCAAAAGGAAAGCTTTAATGTAGTTTGTTCCGTGGTAGCTTTTTTTTTTTTTTTTTTTGCTTTTTGCTAATTTGTTTTTGTCTGTTAAGATGGATAGCATAGTCATGAATAATTCAGAAAGGTCTTCTCCTATGAAACTTCAGGATATGTCTACTGGTGCAGATATTTTTCTACTTTGAAGAGAGCAGTGTGTGATTTTTACACATGCAAGCTCAATATTAACAAAAAGTTGTTTAAGGCAGCAAGACTAGTGTTTTTTTGAGTGTATTCCTACCATGCAATGATGTGTCATCTTGGAAATAACCTTGTTAGGTGAGGGTGATTTTTCCTGTTACTGCACAGCAATGCAAGTTTGAACTCTAGGAACAATTTAGCTTCAGCAATACATCACTATCTGAGATTATTATCCTTGTCAGCTCTTGTTAGCTGGGATGCAGCACTGTGCTGATGTGGCCGCAGCCCCTCTGCTTTGGAGTTCCTTAATTTGTGTTAGGTCATGGCTGTATACAAGCCCTTTGAGCCGGCAAAGCTCATCTGAAGAAAGATAGCCATTCTTGCCCTTGCCTAATTTTACAAATTATATTAGATCTTGGTTTACAAAGCTAATTGCACCTTTATATTATTAAGTTTTTTCATATTATCTGACATTGTAGCTTTTGAGATGCTAAGGAAAGGAGTATCTGGAGCACAAGCTGTTAAAACACTGAACTATTTGTTGAGACTTTGCAATGGAAATATCGTTTATCTTCCTCTGCAGTTATTTCAGGATCAGGCTGAGGGTGATGTTCCAGACTATGTAATATGATTGTTCCTTGCTTAAGAGCTAGTCATATATCCTTTGTTAATTGTTATATATTGATGACTGAACAGGAAAGCCTGACAAACCACAGTGAAAATAACATCCCCCATGAGAAAAATTGTCTAATAAAACAATGACTTCCTAATACAGTGTAGCATTGCTCTTTAAAAGAAAGGTTTTTGATCATTAGAAAAAAATACCTGTTATCAAAATAAATCTAAACTGTTGAAAATAGAAACCATTCCTACACTGAAATTAAAACCATGGCTTTTATGGTTTCAGGGTTTTGTCCAATAATGTGTCATAGTTTGTTTTTTCATAGACAAAGTGAACTTTGAACCCCAGTTTTTGCAGTATAAGAATTTCAAGTTATAGCACATGCCTTGCCTTAGAAATGGATAAGAATTTCTATGAAGGCACTTCTGAATAAAAGCCTGATATATATTTTTTTCTACTACATTTTGAATACTGCTTAAAAGTTATCTAACTACTTTGGATATGCTAGAGTGTTTGTTCTTCAATTCTTTCTGTGTTAAAATGTTTTGCTTTCTATGAGACCATATATAAATAGAATTACATATTTATATTTAAGTAACATTCAAGATTTAAGATAAGTATTTTAGTTCAATCTGTTACTAACACTGCATTTTTCGCTGAGTCTATTAAATACTCCAGTTACTTTCAGCTACGTTAGCTGAGGTAGGAATCTTGTCTGCTTCACTTATGTGATTTACATGAAGGAATGTTCACAATGATGCCTGTTCAGGGTTCAGAACACCAAAGAGAATGATTTAAAACTACTTTTCAGTGGCTTTCATTACTGCTCAAGCCACATTAGGTTCTGCTCCTCTTTTTTTAAATATTTTAAATCTTAATTTAGGGTCTGCACTATATTAGTAGTGTAGCCAAACATTCTTATCTTGGTTTTAATAATATGTGAAGGGGATTTTTTTTCTTAAGAAAAACCAATGCCTCCTTTCAAAAAAGAGCTACATTTTGTATATTTGTCTATCTATATTTTTATAAAACAAGTTATGATCATATGTTGAAAGGCTAGTGTTCAAAAATGACTTGTAAGTGTCCTCTATGAGGAAGAAAAGCAGCCTTATTCACAAACAGTAAGTTAGTTTATCAAAAGAAATATGTTATAAATAAATAATGCAGAATAAAAATTGTTAATATATATACCTATATACAATATAAAATATATATACAGATATTATATACAATATCTAGAATAGAATATATTGTAATTAAATAGAACTTGCTAGCATATAACTTGCAAGCATCCATTGGATTTGTTTCCTCTGTAGGAGCTAAAATATGTTGGGGCACTGATATTTCTGTGATTTGATTGTCCCTCGTGTATTATGTTCAAAAAAAAAAAAAAAAAAGAGAGAGAGAGAGAGAGACAGGATTATATGGAGTCCTTCTCAAGGAGGAGAGGATGTTGTTTTTTTCATGGTAAACAGCTAAAACTGGATGGAGGAGAAAGCTGGAAGGATATGGCTGGGAGTGGGGACCAAAGAGATGGAGCAGGTAGCTGAGCGTAACTGTGAGCAGCCCCCAGGCTTCAGGAGGAAGGAAAGACCCTTCCTAGGGTGCTCAGGGTCTGACTGGATTCTACATCAACCCAGACAGGCTGTTGAGTTCTCTTAAATTAAACTGGGGCTAGAGGATTCATCCAGTGTGTGTGGAATGGGCAGGAAAGGATGATTGCCATATATATCTTTTAACAATTTCTGTTGGCTTACTTGGTCCCTTTCACTTTTTTTTTTCTTAAAAATAATTAACATGGCTTTGCTGTATCATAAAATATGTCTGTCTTGAGTTAGAAAGCTGTTTTGGTCATATTAAGGAACTTGTGCTTAGGGTCTAGACAGATTCACTTTAAAGGTCTAGAAGACCTGTGGTTCTGTCACATATTTCAAGAAAGGAAATGAGGAAATTAGCATGGAACTGGTAAGACAGAAAGACTGAATGATGAAACATATATTTCCATTCATATAGTGTTCTTACTGGGTGGTCATTGACAGCAGTAAAATAAATAAGACACAGATTCTTCCATCGCCTTAATAAGATGTAAAAAGAATGTAAATATCTGGTATGCATAATGCTCTATTTTGAGACCAACATTTTCATCAAAAACTGTTCTGAATAGAATAATACATATGATTATGAAGTCCTAAGATACCAATAATTACAGTAAATTAATCACCCTATGATGGTTTCAAAATGATAGATTAAATATTTGAAATATTTGAAAGTTCTTTTTTCAGTAGGATGAAACTGTGGCTCACTTTTGCTAATGTTTAACCATTGCTTAATTTTTAGCATGCAGATATTTCCAGTGACTTTCGTCAAGCATATATGTAACCATTTACAGAGTTGAAGCTTATGGATGCTCACAGATTAGAAATGTAAACACCACTCTGTGTTTCCATGTGTAATACAGCACATGATGCCCTTAATACGATTCTTAGGAGAAAGTCCAAATTCCATGTTATTTCTAAATTACTGATTTGCTAAGATACAGGAAGCTTTGAATTTTCTGTTGAAAATGTTTTTAAGAAGGTTTAAAATGCTATTTACATAGAGTTATAATATGTGGTTTTTTAAGATTAAAGGGTTTCTTGCTAGGTGAACGGAAATGTTGATGATATACATCTGCACAGTAAGGGGTAATAAATTCGTGTAGAAAAGCAACAACAGCATAACTTTACTATTACAGACAATGTCCTGGGCCAGATTTATCCCTGGTTTGTCAGTAGAGTAGCATTAGGGATTAATTTACATCCCCCTTGCTCCCCCCGCCACCTTTTTTTAATGCAATTTAATCTCCCAAAGCAATGACCTCCTTTTGTGTAGAGGCAGATTGTAGCCAAATGTTGTGTATCTGTGTGTGTGTATACATACGTATATATGTATATGTGCACTGATTTCCTGTGCCTTTTGACAAAAGTTATCACAACATACCATCACTCATTCTATATATGATAGATGCCGTAATAACATAATGTAACTCTAAGCAATGAAAAGCTTTCTCATTGCATATTTTTGAATCCCTTGAAATCTAAATGCCTTAAATTGCAGTTGATCCTACTGTATAGGGAGTTGTGAAAGCCAGATTTGCTTTAAGCAAAGTTGACTTTTTTATATTTGCAAGGTATCTTGTGTTGATGTCAAGTATTTCTCCCTCAGTACTCAGCGCTGGTGAGGCTGCACCTCGAATGCTACGTTCAGTTTTGGGTCCCTCACTACAAGAAGAACATTTTGGTGCTGGAGTGTGTCCGAAGAAGGGCAACAAAGCTGGTGAAGGGGCTGGAGCATGGAGCTTATGAGGAGCGGCTGAGGGAGCAGGGTTATTTAGTCTGGAGAAGACTCAGGGGAGACCTTATCGCTCTCTACAGCTCCCTGAAAGGAGGTTGCAGTGAGGTGGGGGTTGATCTCCAGAATAGCTACTGAGGAAATTGCCTCAAGTTGCACCAGAGGAGATTCAGGTTAGACATTAGGAGCAATTCCTACATGAAGAGTGCTGAAGCACCTAGAGCAGGCTGCCCAGGGAAGTGGTGGAATCACCATGCACCTGGCAGTGTTCAGGGAATGTGTAGATGAGGTGCTTAGGGACGTGGTTTAACAGGCACGGTGTTGAAGGGTTTATGGTTGGACTTGATGATCTTGAGGGTCTTTTCCAGCCATTATGATTCTATGGTCCTGTTCTGCTGGAGCAAGTGCTGAGTTCTAATGGGAAAGTGGAGCTAGCGAGGTAAACACTGCAGGTCTACAAAACTTACTATAAGCATCAAAAAAATGCTATCCAGATTCTTCTATTTGCTTAGTCCACTGGTGAATTTTTTTCTCAGAGTATTTCAGATTTGGGCGGAGGAAGGAAAGTATATTTCTGTGCCCAAAATACTGATTTTTTTTTTTGAAGAGTCTCTTTCATGTAAATGTATCACCTAAATCACATAATGTCGATATGCTTATTATATAGCTTTAACTCAGGCAGTAAAGTCAGAACCGAGAGATGTCTGCTCTGTGGATATATTTTCATGATTGTCATGCAGATATATACATATATTTAAATCCTCACCAGCATCAATACAAGTTTTTCTTGTGAGGCAATACGAGATTAATAATAAAACTGCATTTTGTGTTCCTTCACATAAGATGTTTTTAACATCTGTAGACAACCTAGCTAAAAGCTAGTGGAGAATAGACATCCATCTCACAGAGATCTGTGAGGTTAGTCAGTGATGTTTTAAAAGCTATGGACTGCAGAATGTACAGTAGATGTTATTTTTATGAATTATTTTTATGTCAGAATTGTTTCCTACTTAACAGATCAGTGAATAATTTATCTATAGATAACAATGAGACAAAAAAAATCGGAAATTAACATTTTTCATGGGAGAAAAGCAAATGAGAATACCATAATTGTAGATCCTTTGATTAAAAAAAAAAAGCCTATTAATATTTAATTGGAAGAAAATTAAGATAGAAAACATTTTTTTGTTCACATGCCTTTTTTTTTTTTTTTTGGTTCTCTCTGTGTTTTGTAAAGTTCAGCAGTCGAGCCTGAGTTAAGAAACAGTAAAGTTCCCTTAGGGACACTTTGGGGATTAGAGACATACTGTAGTAGAAAATGTAAACATGATAGAGCAAAGAGCAAGGTCAAGCAGAACACTATCTGTTAGCAGAAGACCTTAAAATTGATTCACTGCTTCTCCATAAATTCTTTTTTGCAGAGAAGTAGTGATCTCTGACATTTAGACTGGATAATCACTCTCACAGAAAAGTTTTGCATAAACTACAATTGCTTGAGGAGAATAGCAAGACGACACTTTCAAATAATCAACTGTGTTATTCCAGTCCAGAATTAATGGTTGGTAGAAATGCTTTTTTGATTTAAAGACTGTATCAAGGTAAAATGAATTATTATAAAATAAAGAAGTTTCAATTTTTTTTTTAGGATTATAGATTTATATGGTGCTTTAAGGAGAGCCTTAAAGTGAAGGCCAGGTAAGGAGAAATACATTATAATTGATCTAAGGTACCAATAAATCCTGAACTCCTTGAGCTTAACTTTTGGCCCTGATGTCAAAAATTACCATTTATTTGGAATTCATAATTGGTTGCCTTTAAGTATATTGTTTTTTAAAGCATAGGCAGGCATCATCAGTGTTAAATGTGTATGTCTATCACTTCTTGAACACATTTTTACCATGATTTTCATTTGCAGCTATAATGCAATTGGAATCTCCAAAAATTGTTGTAAGTGGTTGTGGGCCTGGCTGCTGTAGCCAGCCCTGAGAACTGGGTCACGTGTCATTCTGAGTGAACGACACTTTCCCTTGGAAAAGGCAGAATGTGTTCCCACTGGTGGGAGATTTGTGACAGCAAATGTGGAGCTTCACAAGAGATTTAATTTTCAAAAGTATTGTTTGCTTAACACATATTACTACTCTATCTTTCAGCTCTGTTTAAAAATCCGAAATGTTTGTTGAAGACATCTTAGACAGTGCATGCTCATGCTAAAAGAAACATGCAGGAAGACCATGTGTCTGAGATGGGCCTAGATATATTTTTACGTGTATATATTCTTGAATTTCTGACATTTATCCTCATATCCCTTGAGTTCTTATGCATATGAAATCTGCCTCCTCTTATTTCTTACTTGTGGCGCTCTCTTTTTTCTCTTCCCTTCCAGGAGACAGTATGTTGCTGGTTTTGTATTTACTGTTTTTCTGATATGGCAAATACTTCCTACAGCACTGAATCTGCCAATGTCTTTGAAATCTTTATTTTGTATTAATGAGGTAGAAGACAAATTGATAATGGATTTTTTTTTTTTTTTAGTCAAAGAACAGGAAAAAAAAGGTCTCAGAATGCTAGAAAGATTGATGGTTCATCTTATCTGCAGATTAAATAAGATCCTGGGGAATACAAGGAATGTTACAGATTTTTTTGTGACCCTTTACCAACCTCTGTAACCACAAATTGAAGGGGATTTAGGGCAGGATCTCACAAGTAAGAATCTCACTGTTTTTGACCAGCAAAGCACTTAAGTGCATACTTAGCTGTAAGCATGTGGGTAGTTCCATTGAACTCAAATTTGATTTGTTTATGACAAAGCATATGTTTAAATGCTTTAGTGAATAGGAGCAGATCAGCCTGTGGTTTTCAGGATGTGACCCTATTAGTCAAGCAAAATAATCTTAGGCGATTCTGTAGACTTGAAGTGTAATCACTAATGGCGATTGCAGGATTTTGTTTGTTTCTGTTTTTGTTTTGTTTTCTTACGCCCTTTGACTTTGTATGTTGTAAGAGTCACTTTTTGTTATAACTTGTGCATATATACATCACCTTTATAGTTTTTCTCACTTTTCTTTCCTTATAAAAAATTATGAATATATTCCAAATGTGTTGCATAAGGAGACAACTTCATTTCAGAAATTCTGAAATAGGGAGGCGATATGGTAGAGATGACAAAGCAAACAAACAAAACAGAGCAGTCCAGGTTTTGGCAACTTTGCTCTACCTAATGACAATGAAAAACCACTGGCCAGACAACACATTTCTCAAATGCCTTATATGCACGTGCAGTCTGTAATTTTCATGGAGACATCTGCACAGTTAAAAGCAAAATAATAAGTTTGCAATGTTTCACTCCTAAAAACAAATGACATTTTACTTTTGATCTTAATATTTTCCCATATTCTGTATAGCCTGTTAAATGCTTAATTTTAGTGCAGAGCATAACATAGTTAATATTACTTTCTACTTCATTAAAAGAACAAAGTGAGGTCATTTTTACATTTCTTATTCTATTTTTCAGATGAGTCTCCTCTTTGTAATATTCTGTTATAATATCATGTGCAAGTTATTCTTGATGATTTGCAAACATTTGTCCAGCAGTATTATGTTCTTAATGGACACCAAACTGCTGCTGAATCAACAGGATGACAAAAGGATTGCAGGAATAATGGGAGTTCTGTGATTTTTAATTTATCTCTAATGGAATTTTTCGTACATTAAAATGAAGTGAACCTGACATTGGTCAAAATTTGTAATACTGTGGTCATTTTAGTGATTTTTTTTTGCTCTATTATAATTGTTCTCTATTTTAAAAATAGACCATTCATATATCTACTGTATTAACACATTATACATGTATACTTAAATAATGGATAAGACTTAGTAAGTTTGTAAGAAAGTAGTTTTTATAAAATTTTCACCTAAAGATTTAGTAAGTTTTGGATGTAATTACCTATTTTTGGAGGTCATTTGCAGATAATCAGATGAACATATGCTATGTAGTTGCAGTTTTGTGATAATATGATCAGCTTTGGAAAATTAAGTAGGATTCATGCTGTCTTTGTCAAAAAGGATTTGGTGAATTGAGCAGTACATTTGGATGAAGAAAGTGCCTGGTTGTCTTTTTCTATTCATCCTAATCTTGTCTTTTTCCTGTTATCTAAACCCTGTTTGTCCTAGTCCTGCACCCAGTCTCTCTGCTTCTAAGTAAAAAGGGTTTGATTCGATTTTACTGCTCCCTTAAGTAACAAGACTAGGTGTCTCCTGAACTCACTTCTGCCCTGTGCTCCAGCCCCCTTCCTTGTAAGTCATTCCATATGTTTATTGTACGTGTCAAATTATTCAAACTGTTTTTTCTAGATTGTTTTATTTAAGATTTATTTTTAAACTGGCAAATACAAATTCAATGAGCTGCCTCTGTGTGGACCAGTGTTGACACCCTGTGGCTAACTAGATTAAATCACAGATGAGTATTTAATAGGGATCTCCTATGGGATATTTCCCAGACTTTATCTAGTGCTCGAATACAGTAGTCTCATAGCTGAACTGTGCATTAACTGTGCAGCATGTTTCTGCTCCCATTTCCTCCAGGGTATATGTGAAAATAGTGCAATAATATATTGAATAACAACTGAATTTTATGGCTACTTTTCCTTATTCTGATTTGGTACGTTTTAACTAGCTATGTGCTACAGTAAAAAGCTAGTTGCCAAGTGTACAAAAGCATTATGTGATATGTGGTGAAAGTGTCTTTTAAACAGTCATAAAATCAATGTTCTATTCATTGACCATTCCAAACATTCTGTTACAAAATCTTTAAATCTTCTTTATTACTGTTGTGGACAAGCCATTTCTCTGGAAATTGTTGCTATATAATTTATTTTATATCTTAATGTGTGTCTTTACATTAAGTGCAATGCTTCAACTTTAAAACAGAGCAGTAAATTCAGAGTAGCACCACTGAAAGCATAGACTTTAATCAACTGAGAGTAAGGTCTATTTTAATACTTCAGTCTCTTAGAAGCACCGCTAAAAAGGTGTGTTTTTAATAACATCCATTTGCCTTTCTCTACAGATTTAGGACATCACGTGAAAACAGAAAGCCCAGGTATTATTCCATTTTCACTATTTAGCTGTGCAATGCTGGTTTAAAAAAGAGGCATATGCCACTCCAAGTACTCTTTTTTTTCTTTTTCTTTCTTTCTTTTTTTTTTTTAAACCATTCTTCAAGGAAATTCTATAAGTGAAGCCAAGGAATGAATAAAACCTCAGAATAGCCTTACCATTTATGAAGTCAAAGACTGAACCTTTGCCAGTAGAGTTGGTGTGTTCATCAAGTAGTCACGAATAGGAAAGTATACCCTCTTCAGGCATTTAGATAGAAAGACAAGGGAGTGATGAACTGTTTCACATCAAGAAGAGCAGTTTCTTGTACAAATGAGAGAACAAATTGTTGATCTTTCTCGTTTCTATCGCTCTGTCATCCTTTTACATCATACTCACACTTTTGTTGAAAAGATTGATATGAGAGTCAGGTCTCTGAGCTGCCCAGCAAAAAGGCAGAGTAAGAGGGAATTTTGCGAGTAGGCAGGTACCAAGCCGTTTAAGACTTTGTAGATCAAAATACTTTGAATTTCACCCAGAAGTTGGCAGTCAGCCACTGCAGGTAACGCAGTATGAGTGTGAAGTTCTCTGTCTAAAATATCTGACTTAAGTGGATTGCTGCCCTTTGCATTAGCTCAAATTTCACTTCGCATCAGTGTGACAGTTGTCTTGTTGAGCGTATTGCAGTAATTAGCCCAAGAGGACACTTTGAACTGAATTCTTACCTGTAAGTCTTTCCAATACATACGGTATGTACATCAGGACAAAGCTATGCCATTAGTTGTCCACGCTGGGCTCCATTTTGGGCTGTCATTCCTGTATTTCTCTACTAAATAAATAGAAGCCTTCTCTTCTTCCTTTATTAAAATGTATGTCAGCTGTTTGTTGCCATTTTACTCACTGCTGCTATACAACATATGCTATCCATTAAGACTAATTACTAGATCTATTAAAACTTTAATGATTGCAAAGGGGTTCTTTTTTTTTTAATCTAAAAGAATACTAAAAAACAATAATATGTTTTCTTGGGTTAACAGATTTCTTTTTTTCAGTTGGTAGCTAGTTGATCCTTGCGTTCTCCTTTTCCCCATAAACATAATTCCCTGTGCCAGTCCTGGAGGTAAATGTAGCATATGGTCCATTTGATATTTCTCCTTTCACTTAAATCTGTAGGACTTCACTTAAACATCTAAGACTGACTGGTCGGAAAGCAGCTACCATGTGGTGCTCTGCAAGTCCCTACCACCCCCCAAACCATCCCCCTGCTTTCAATAACACCATAGTCCAAAAAGCTCTGTCACTTCAAATTTATGCAACCCATGCTGCCTTTCACTATACTGAAGATTTTTCTTATGATTTTGAGGGAGAACAGGTCTGCCTTGCTAGATTCCCCCCCTATCTCCATTTAACCTCTCAAAAAACCTCTCTTTGCCTAGTTTCAAGTTTCATTACAAATGCTTTGACCAGCTCTACTTATTACTAGTTTTAGACTTTTACATTCCAGTTGTTATATTCACGTGGGAATAAAAGCTTGATGAGCTATAAATTTCCTTTCCTTTACAAGAAACAGAATATAGTTCTTTGGAAGTTAATCTATTGTCCCCATTTGTGTGATAACCTTTAGGCTTTTTTTCCTTTAAAAAAGTGAGGGGAAACATACTTCATTGTTCTTGTAACAGAGTATTTTAGTAAAAGAAACCTAAGTGTAGGGATTTATTGTATTTTAATATATTCCTACAGGCAAGGAAGTCTGAGACATAGTGCTTAGAAATTTTTAGACAAAGGACAACTCATTTAACAAAACACAATGTGAGTTCTTTTTTATTTTTTTACAATGGGAAAATGTATTTTTTTCCTCTTCAAGTGTGTTACTCTTCATAATCCTCCATAAAACTTGAAAGTGTCAATCATTTAGATAATTGAAAACATACAATAAACTTAAGACTCACATAGTTACTAAATTAACTACTGAATGCATTTAAAGACAAAAATTTTATAACAGAAATGTTTTTTTACCAAGTCATTTTTGCTTCTAATTATACCAGGAGGAAAAAAAGTTTTTACAGTTAGTGAGGTTAAAATATTCTCTTCTGTTTAGTCTTTCATCTTGAGTTTTGAGAAGATGAACTACCATGTTTATCATACTTATTTTGACCTTAACCTTTTTTTAATGAAAGAGACTTAAAATGTCCCAGCTGGCATGTCTCCCACTGTTGTGAAGAAAAAAGAAGAAAGGAAACTCTGAGTAGTTCTTCCTGTGCAGTAGTCCTAGCAGGATGAATAAAACCTAATAATGCATTGTGTACAGAGTCAGTAATAATTTGGAGATAGAATTTGAGAGTTGACTTGTCTCTGTTTGTTATCAAATTTATACAGAAATGGTGCAAAGAAAAACTTTCAGAAAAGGTAACATGATGCTTCATTTTTAACTTTATTATTTTGAATCAGTGCAAGGTTTATGTACTAGAACAGTCCCTGTGATTTTGGTTGAACGGTACAAAATGTGTACCAGCTGGAGAGCTGAGTTAAGGAACCTTGTATAAACCTTTGCATTTCACATATAAAAATATATTTAAATTAAGGGTGAGACTTGCCTTTTGAGGGTATGTTCTCATACTAATATCAAACGGGAGACACTTTAGTTAAGTCAACACTAAATTGGTGTAATATTGCTTAACACAGTTTTTTTTTTTTTGTCTTTTATCAGTTAATATGATTGTATTTTTACAAGGCTGACTTGTATAATAAATATGTAAAGAAGAATAGGTATATTTATTTTACAGTCTGTAGCAACTGCTGTATTGGATGCCTCTGATAGAGTGCCTCTGAATGCAGAACACTGCTCCGGGCCGCTGCGACAGCTGTGAGCCAGTGTAAGCCTGCCTGGAGAACAGTAGTGTTTGATCTGGGTCAAAGAGAAGTGGTGCAGTCCACAGGTCTTCCTCCTGTGAAGAGCGTTTTGTACAGTCATTCAGAACTCAAATTACGCTCTTTTAACTTTTTTGGAGGTTGATGCAACTGCAAATGAGGGGGCAAATTTTGCTTTAGAACTAAGGAAGAATCAAGCAGACATATTCTGCAGCCTATGGATAAGGTTAAGAAGAATTCAAACTGCTCATAGGAATAATTTGCCCAAGATTGTACTGCTTGCCCTCATGTCTATAAAATCTGCATATATTGCTGATTATGTTATATACTGAAACAGAATATTCTCTGGATACAAAGTTCTGTTTACACCATGGTATTTGAAAGTGTGTGCTTCCTGGTGCCAGAAATAAATTATCCATGCTTTGTAGTGAAGGTGGTTGCTAGTTGGTGTAGCTGAATGTTTTGGAAAGTCATATTTTACCAGTTTAGCAAATATATGACCTTGTTCATTCATGTAAGTAACAAAGTGATGTAGCATGGGCTTCATATGCGCAGAATCCCTTTGGAGTCATGGTGATATCAGTATTTCAGCTGTTCAGTTCTAAAATTTCATCTTTTGTTAATTTTCACTCAGAGCCTAAATTTAAATTTAGACAAACATCATAATGTCTTGTCTTTTCTTTTAAAGGAATAAAGTCCTTTAATTCAGATACATTCTTGAAGTTGGCTTTAGTCATGTCAGTGACATGGCAGGTGCTGTGACTTCTGTCAGGCTTGTGGCATTAACCTCCTACACTGCTGCAACAGACGGGCAAATGGTTCTGGCTAGGAGAGGGGTATAGGCTTTATATCTTAACTGGTTTAATATTTGTAGTAAAATAATACATAATTGGCAAATTGTAGTAATTACAATTGAGTAACATTGGCAAGTTTGTCATTACAAGTAACCTGAAATATTCCAGAAATTGTTATATTTTGTTAAAAAGGGGCTTTGAGTAGCCCTTGAGGTATTTTGAACCAAGTATCTTTCAAATAAGAAGAATTAAATGTATCTGATAAGGTAAAGTTATCTAAGATATTTTAACCTGAAAACTGTCAATATCTTGGTAACTTGAAAAGAAAATTTCAAACATTATTAAAGAAATATAAAATAATTTGAGATATTCATTATCACATAAATTGATATCCCAATTAATTTTTCTCCCATCATGCTATTGCATAAGGGACAGATAATGGTAAAGTGATGTGTAAAAACTTGGTGGTGGTGGCATTATGTAGCAGTACCTTTTCAACACAGTTATAGTGTTTCAATTTGCAAATTTTATATGCTAAAAAAAATCACTCTAGCAAGCTGCAAACTTTTAAAGACATTAAATCTGCCAAATTATAGCCACTTATTTTTGCCTGACATATTTTCAGCTTAGACCCACATTGGGGCTGCCAAACTTGTTTCTTTTCATTACCTGTTCTATGTCTGGCTCAAAGTTTAGATTTTAGAAAATGGAAAAAAGCTGTTTGTGAAATCACAAGGCTCTTGAGCTCTTAGTTTCCTCTTAGTATCAACGTTTATTTATTTAGGTTTGGGCTGGGTTTCAAAAGATTGAAATTGGAAACAGAGAAGGTGACTCTGAATACCATTTATCTGTATGTAAGCGAACATTCAATGTACATTTAATTTAAAAAATTGCTGTTTCCTACAAGAGGGAGATATTTTTCACATTGTTAAAACATTTTTAGAGGTCACTAGGTGGTCATGTCACCAGCAGGGAGTTTTTGTTTGGCAGGCAGCATTAGCAGTTAGTAACAAATGCCTCCCATGATTCTGTGTTCAAAAGGAGTTGCTTTGCAAGTAACAAATACTTACAACCTGAGAACTGAAGTATAAAAAGTACTGACAGGGAAAATGTTTGGAGATGTAAAGCAGCATCTTTAGTGGCCAAATTGGAGTGTTTAGGGAGTCGAAGATTACAGATCTACTTTATACTTGAGCTTACAGTTTACAGAAGCAATGATATTTTCACTACTGCAGTTGTGAGTCTCATCATTTCTATTTACTAAAGAACTGGAAGTTCATAGCTTGCAGTAGTGCTTGGTTTGGGATGTAATTAACTTTTTCAATGTAATCAATATCAGGACTGTCATACTGCTTTCATTTTTTGTTTCTTATGATGTAGTATTTGCACATTTTATAAGCGTCAATAAATACTCAGATTTGTTTTTGTACAGACTTTAAATATTTTGTAAAGTAGGAGGGAATAAAACCTAGTAAACTACATATATGAAAACTGTCCAAATCAACACTGCAAAAAAAAAGAACCCGTGTTTGAGAGGTCCTCTTTATGTGTTAACATTTTTTTATGGAGTGAGATAACGATGTGTAAGCATTTGGTAGTGAGAGTGCGGTGGGAATATTGGTATTCCAGAAGTACTGTGAGTACTGTGAGTCTGAAAAGATGATGAGTTTGTTACATGCAATAAAATTAATTTATAAACAGCTGTTGTTATTAGCTCTAACTCACTTTTACCACAAACTGCACTTTTTTTTTCCTGATGAATATCATACAGAAATTTTGGTTATTCTGTTGTCTAATTAGGCCCATACTATTTGAGGGGCTCAAGGAAAGGTAATGCCCTTGATGGAACTCATCTGAAGTGACCACTTGCCTTTCTGTCATAATTTGATTGATTCACACCTGAGCTGTGCCAGTGACCTCCATCCTGTTCCACTGCTAGGATCTCCATGATCCTCAGGCTTTATGCAGTCACGTGCCTTCTTAGGGCTGTTACATTTTTCACTTATATTGTTGATGTCCATGGTAAGGCCATCCTTGCAGAAGAGTGTCTGTTAGATGCTTAGGCTGTCCAGTTGAGTTAATCAGAGGTGTGCTTTCTATAGTGAGTCTGCAAGGCATGGATGAAGTCAGGATCGGAATGAAATGGACATGAGGCCTTTCTATTTGTTATCTATTGTTATCTTAATTATATTCTGTTGTTATCTCAAAATATTTGGTGTCTCCAGATAGAACTGGGAGGCTCTTGTTTTATGGAGGATGAGCCACTGTGAGAGCTAAGGCTGTCTCTGAACTATGGCAGAACGAGATCTATGTATGTTCCCAACAACTCACCTTTATACTTTGATTTCCATGGGAAGGAAACTCTAGAATATAAGATAGAAGAGGACTGCTATGCTCTCTGATCCTCTGACCTTGTGAAAAAACAGGCCTCCAGTCTGGATGACTTGAAGAATAATGTACACCAGCTGTGGAGTCTAGATGTAGCATTGGGAACCGAGGCTTTGACAAAAGAAAAAAAAAAGAAAAAAAGACATTTAGAAAGGCACATTAATCCAATTAATACCACATGGTGACCTTGTGAGGACTAGAGTCCTTGGGGTCTCTTTTCAGAATTAGGCCTGGACCATATCTAGCAGCTGGATGTCGTTTACACCAGAGGGTTGCTGTGGTTTGGTTAGCCATGCTCTTGCCTGTCTATAGAATATAAAAAGATCAGACTTGGAATTCTCAGCACCTCTATTTTATCATACTCGAAAGAAACATCCTAATAAGTTTTCTGGGGGTTCCTGGCAGAAGCCATATGAAACATATAGCCCTTACCTCAAATTCTCCTCTACTAGGCTAGTCCATGTATCACCATGGTTGGGTCTAGAGAAGTTCTGGAAAAGTTCCGTGGGCAATATACCAAGCAAGGAACTAAGGACTTCTGTTTCTCACGTTTTTAATTCTCAAGAGAGTTACCTGGTTCTCCTAAAGCCTGCCAGCAATCTCTCTTAGGTCCTGTATTATTATGGGCTCTCTTGATCAGAGCACGTTGGTCTTGTCTGACTGCTAAAGAGCTATGGTTATGTTCTTCTTCATTACTGTGGGCTGTGGTCATGCTATACCTGGAATCTGAGGCTTTGCACTGGGCAGGGCTAAAGAATCTTACTGAGATTTGCTTCTAATATTTTCATGAAAAAGGTTTCCTAAAAGTGATCTTAGCTGATTAAGATAATATCTACTGTGCCTATTTTTCAGTCTAAAAGTTCGGTAGTTCATTTTTAAATTCTTAATGTTTTGGTTTCTGTGCAAAAGGGAATGTCAGAATGTCTTGAACTTCTTAAGTGAGATCCATTTTCTCTACAAGGCTAAAGTAGTTGTGGCCTCTTTAAGAAACTGTAGTCTCATATTATTACATGTACAGTATGAAGCCATTTGTAACTTGTTGGGCTTTATTCATATGTTTAAGAGCACAGTTTGAGCAGTTCAGCATCGAGAAGAATAGAAAAAAATGATTCTGCGAGTTGGTAGATATTGGCAAGTGGTAGCTGACGTCTCTCCTCTGAGGTTTTAGTGCTGTGATAAGTTATTTTAAGATGATTAATGTTAGATCCATCTCTAGAAAATGAAGGCCACAGCTTTATAACTAGAAAATGTTATCGATAGCTTTATCAGTAGCGGTCATTTTCAGTGATGCTTTCCATTGCTGACTTTGAAAAAGTTATAGCTGCTGAGAGTTACCCTGTTCTGCCATTTATAAACTGCAGCATTAAGTTTTGCTTGAAAAAGTCAGGCTGAGAACAAAAATCAATACTTTCATATGCCTTGGTCCTTTGATGAATTAGAGCTGTTTCCTGGCAGTGGGGGTCAGAGTAGAGGCTCCATCCATCTCTCAGCTCACAGGAATTACAGATAACCAGAATGGTTCGGGTTTGACAGGGACCTCTAGAGATCATCTAGTCCAATCCCCCTCAGAACTAGATGGGTTTAGATTTGGAATTTTGGGCTTTGGGATCTGCCTTCTCCTTGACTTGGTGTCTGCTGGCACAAGTGCATGATGTAAAAGAGCTGTTGGCACAAGGGGTGGCTTGGAAGTGGCAGCTGTGCTCACTAAGCAAGGAGGCAGGCAGCAATAGCCCAGGGTGGAGAGCAGGAGCAATGTCAAGGTGATGGGCGCAGGGAGGAGTTAATCCTAAGAGATTTTCTACTGCAGATGGTGACAACTAGTGATTTCAGGATGGGAAGGCTTCAAAATTACTTTCCATTCCACATTCTAGTTCTAAGAATTCACTGGGTAATAGCTTACGATTTATTACTGCTAGCAATTCTTGTTGAAAAAGTTGAGCAAACATTTATTAGTAGTTCCTTCTTTTATTTTAAAGTGCATGTTTCTTGTATACTTTATTATTTGTAAGATGGAACTAATTTTCTTTTAAAGTGTGGGTGACTGAGACAGTGACTTCTTAGAAAACATAAAAAATTATTTATTTGGGAGGTATTGTCAACATATGTGAATTTTTGTTCCCATGCATTAGGCTGCTTTACCTTTTACTGATGGTAGCCAGCATTACAATGTCAGCTCCTTGTTCTTCAGCTCTCTTGCTTCAAGCTAGTCTGCTTCCTGTAAATGTGAACTGAATATGTCAGTCTTTATAAGCATCATATGCACTCTGTTCCGCCCAAACAATTGTAGCTGTTAGTAATTGTTCATTGCAAAGTAACTTCCACTAATGTTCAGAAGCATGGAAGTAATTTGGTGAGAAATATACTTTGTTCTTTGTACTTAAATAATATGAATGTCTGCCTTAAGGATAAGCTTAAGTCAACCTTAGCTGTGGAATCCTGAGCAGTATTCACATAAAACAGTTTTAAATATAGGCGGAACAGTCTAACTTTATCTTTGCTGATTTTTTTTTCCTTTTTTCTTTAAGTGGTTTCTTGGTTTTAAGTAGTTGATTTTAATATGATAAAGTTGGTTTTCAATGTTGTGTTTGTTTAGTTTTTACACATTGTTCCCTGCTTTTTAAGATACATCACTACATTACTAACCAGAGCACTGTGAATTATTGAATTGTTGTTGAGTTAAAGTTTTTGGTAATGAGTGTGCTGGTAGCCTATATCTGTTTCTCTTTTTGGAAGAATGGAGACATGCTTGAACTTTATAGGCAGCTGATACAGACCTGATATTTTGATTATGTTTATTCTGTATTATTGAAAAATAACAATGATTTTTCTTTTTCTTTTTTTCTGCATCTTTTTGGCAAGATTTTGCCTTTTTTTTTTTTTTCTGCCTGGGGAAGCAGAGTTTTAGTGAACTAACCTGAAAACCTGAATATAGTATTGAAGTAAATGTTGGTATATTGTAATGCATTCTTATATTTAGAGAATGGGCTTTTTTTTTTTTTTGGCCTGGACAGTGCATTCAAAGGAGTTACCCTTCGAATCTGCAGTGTTGAATTGCACTGATTAACTGTACCTTTTGGCACAATAGGAAATTAAACCATAGGCCTACTTTTGTATTTAGTTATGCTGGCTCTGATTTGGTAAATTCAGGCTTCTTTGAACTGCTGAGGTGCTATTTAAGACCTAGGTTATTATTTCGTACACCTGTACAGAATTTCTGCTCATTGAAGTAATTAACAGCTGTCGTTTCATTCCTTAGAGTAATAGGTGCTAGAGCCCCTGCCTGTATTAGCATTCCTCCTTCTAGTGGCAGTTCATCCTAAATGGATCATATTATTTGGACGAGTTATGAGGCCACCCAGATAGCATTTTCAGACAGCGTTTTCCATAGCAACTACTTAGTTTCCCTCTGTCACGATTCTTTCCAGATGGGCTGTCAATTCAGGTATTGTTGAGGTAATGTTCAAAATTCTGTTTAGAAACAACTTTTTTTCTACTGTCTTGGATTCCAGAGATTACTGAGTTCTACTACATTTTCTTAAGTGTACAATCTTGTACGACGTTTAAAAAAAAAAAAAAAAAGTCATAGAAATCCCAAAAGTGCTGGGCTGTAAGCAAAGTTTTTGTTTAAATTGATTAGTTAATATTATTCCAAAAGCACCATTTATTTCTTTGCTACTTGCAATCTGTTCCTCAGAGTTCTGGAAGAATTTTTTGACCATATAAAGACCTTTGTAGGAATTCAAAAACCTTTATTAATTTACATTAATATTAATAAAGTTATCCCTAGGGAAACCTGATGGTATGAATTTACTATCTTAACCTGTATTGCGTTTTTAAAATCTGTGTTTCTGTGTTTAAATATTAATTTAAGATACTGAGCCTTTTGTACCTTTTGTTGACTTCTTAAAGAGGTGTTAAAAATTAGCATGACTGTTAACATCTCTTTAATCTGTGTTCTGCCTTAGACCTATATATATATATATGTTTTAAATACAGAAATCCCAAGATTGTATAATAACATCAAGATAGTGTTTCGAAGCTGTATATGCTGTTGTACTCTTAATTTATTGATGGCTTATTAGATTAATTCTCATTATTCTCTAAAAGCTTATCTAAAAAAGACATCTGACACTGGTAATAACATTTTTTTAAAAAAAAAACAACAAAACAAAAACTAAAATCATCTGTATTTTCCCAGATAATGATGTGTACTAAGTGAGGAATGGGACTGTCAAGCCTTACAAGTCTTACAGGTACAGCTAGAGGGAAGGGTGATTCCGTGAACATAGTGAACTCTTGTAGTTTTCCAGAAGTCAAAGCAGATAGAGTGAAGAAAAAAATGCTGCATTTTAATGCAGCATTTCTTAATTAGAGAAAAAAAAGATTTTTTTTTTTTTAAATATGACCACCAGACACAGTCCTGTTACTCCACTGTCACTTTGAACATTATGGCAGTACTTCTGTTGTCAACATATATGTGTCTAACTGATGAGTAAACTCAGCTGTGTGCCATCTGGGTGGATCTGAGATCCTGTGGTTGATGGAGACATGACTGACTACAGACAAAAGTGTCCGACAGTCTAATGTCCTGTGACAGGGCCACAAGTTGGCTACAAATTTGCTGTGCGGCTATTTTTTCCCCTTCACAGCTTCTCAGAGATAAGTGAAAAGCTTTTAAGTGTTGAAAGAAGGATATTTTTAATAAAAACAAAACTACAACTTTTAAAATAAAGAAAATAAAAAGCAACTATGAATGCCTGGAAGAAATTAAAAGATCTTCATATAAATCTGTGGCCTTTTTTCTTTTCTTTTTTTTTTTTCTTCCCCCCAGAAAAAGAGACAACAAATTCTGCCTAGTCCCCACTAGTTCTTCTGATGTCCTTTCTGTCCCGAGTGAAGGCTGCTTTTGCAGTGTGGGTGTCTGTACAAGCTCGCTCCTGGTTCCAGGTTCCCGGCCATGGCTCCTTCATCTTTCCCACCTTGCAGGCTTAGTAGCTCCCCAGAAAAGCTTTAATATCCCCTTTCCCCCAGAAGGTTCACCTCTGCCTGTTCTCTTTAAAGGAATATAACATATCCCTAAGAATACGCAAATGAGACAGATACCATCACCCAACAACTTTTTGGTAATTGATCATGAGTTCTATGGATTCATTTATGTTGTAGAATTGAAACTATCTCAGTCTCAGTTCAGATGTGTAAGAGGTTACCTGTTTGTCAAGACTAAGCATGGTACAATTTGTTATGGAAGCATCTTGAAATGTCTAACTGCTGGATTCCTGTTGTGACGACTCTTAGCATATGTATTGCTGGGCAACATATCTTCTCTTCGAGAGAGTTCAATGCTATGCCTTAGCTGTCTTTTATCTGCTTTGAGAAAGTCAGTATGAACTGTCAGTGCAAGTTAAAGTGAATTATCTTCTCTAAGTCATTTTTTTTAAATGCTCCCTTAGTCTGAAACAAATATTGAAACAGTTAACCCACCGAAGAAGATCAATGAGCAAACTTATTTATGCAAAGTTGAATCATATGATGATGTTACTGCTCCTGGCAATGCTTGTGAATAGCTCCATTAGCAGGGAAGTTGTATAATTAAATAACATCATGTGGTATCCTATCTCCTTCATTCCCAATATCTTAAGATACTAATTAGAGGAAGTATTTGTGTGAAGTAGTCTAATTGCCTCTGCTTCCTTCTAAAGTATCTTGGGCCTGTTCTACGCTTTCATTGTCTTCAGTGATGCATTTCTATTTTGTATTTATTGTTTTCGTACGCTGTAGGTCAGGCTTGTAGTATTTGGCTAAAAAAGTTTTTTTTTCACAGAAGTAAAATGAAGTAGAGAATGTGTTTGAATAAATGTACTCTGAAAAAGGAAATGTGCAATCAGGCCAGTAGACTTCATACACTTAAAGGAGTGGTGTCCTGATAGCTTGCAAATAAATGAGTCCTTAATTATCTTAATTATCTTCTATTAGAATATTATTTTTTTCTGTGTCTTAGTAATAAATAGATAGCCAATTGGTTTCCAGTGTAATAAAGTCCTCAGAAACAATGTGCACAGTGTGGAATTTTTAGGTTTGTTCTGTTTCTTAGCAACAATTTTGTAGGTAGGCAAACTTAACTAAAGCACTGCAAAAAAAGTGGTAAATTGTCATAATTTGTAGAATTTCCTGTGCCTTCTAATTTAAGTAACACAATAGTTTTCTTTATGTTCACACCTAATGTAGCAATAAATAAATGTCAGTATACCAATAATGGTAATGGTGATTTTGACTTAACATGTCTCAATAATTGCATCTGCCATAGCTGTAACCAAAAACATCAGGAAAAGAGGTATATGATATAGCCTTCCTGGAAGTGGCTTTCTGCTAATAACTCTTTTCCTCCTTAGCCAGAAATTTTAGAGTGACTTTTATTGAACAGTGTGTATTAAAGCTGTCAGGATGTTAGAAAGGTACAAAATTCTAAGGAGTTTCCTGATTTAGGTGTAACATACTGAATTCTACTCAGAGATATATTTGTGGCTGGTGGAAATTATTTGACATTGGTTTACGTAATCTCTGTCTGACACCCTATTTAGTAAGTGAGATTTAAACTCTGCCCTCAGATCAGTTATCAAATATTAATTATGCACTGCCATGAAAGTGCATTTTGTTAATCCTACATGTTCAGGCAGTATTGTTTCTTGAAGTTGACTTCTAATACACTGCAAAGCTCAAGGCATAAATTCTAATGCATATTCATATTGGTTTCTATTTCCTGTTTTAAAATGGAGCTAATTGTTCACTCTACGGCTCACTCTAGATTTTAATGTGCTGTACATTGGATTTTATGAGTTTTGTTATTTATGTTATTCAGAAGGCTGCTACTTGTAACTCTGCAAATTAGGGGGAAGTTCTTTGGTTTCTGCTTTCAAAGCCAGACCAATCTTTGCCTTATATTTACAACGCAAAGGAATGAAACAGAAGATTTTAACGTTTTTGTACTATGGTTGCCTGAAGGATCATTTGTTTGATCACTCTGTTAATAAAATTTAAGTCTCTCTTGTTCTTTACCATTTACTTTGTAATTGGAATATGTCATCAATTCAAAATTTGAAATAGAATACAATTAACTGGTTTATGTTTTGCAATATCCTATTTCTCCTCAATATACGTCCTTGTGACTGAAATATTTCAAGTTCACTGCAATCTCATTAAAAGAAGCAAAAGTGACATTTTCTAAAGTTAAACAGTTTTTTTGTAGTTTAAAAACTATATTCTAGAGATCAAAACATTCATCCTGCAACGTGCTTTTATCTTTGTCTTCTATAAACACTGCAAGCAGTGTTGAGGGACGGGGAGGCTGACAAAGACAGATTACCTTTAGTTTTGTTTTCCTGTTTAACTTAGATGTACTCTGTGCAGTGCTGTGCTCCCTTGTAACCCAACCCCATGGATTTGGACCTAATCCTCCTTGTTTCTCAGGATTTCTCCCTCTCAGTGCTGTATTGGGTGCTGGCCTACAACTGGCAGATGTATTTTAACTAAGCAGTGTCTGTGTTCCCGTGGAGAATTACATAAAGCCAAATGAACAATATGAGTCAATTCTAGTTAGAAGCTGCAAGAGACAGAAATAATTGGTGGCTCATGACTTCTTCAGCTGTGCTTATGGCATGGTGAATTCTGGTGCCTCTACGTTTCTCATAGAACCTGAAGCTTGCAGCTTGCCCTCGCGTGTGAGCCATGCTATCGGTTTGAGGAAAATGATAGTGCCATGGTTATTGAAGTGCCATCTCTGAAGCTATGATGTAATTGGTTGCAGAGATGAATATGTCTCTTTTCTGAGGGGGTTTGCTTTACTCATCTGTCATTTCTGAAACATAAATCATCAAGACCTCAGAAGTGCAACATTATGGATCTGAAAGAGTTCACAGAGTTCAAAGGGCAATCCGGGGCCCAGTTCTCCTTAGAAAATGAGCTTCCAAAGAGAGACACCAAGTTACATCTTTACCTTTTAAAATCTTTCTCTGAATATGGACATTTATTTTCGATGATTTTTATTTGTTAAGAAGAAGCCTATGTGCACATTTTATATTGCAGGTAAGGAGGTAAAAAGGAAAATCTTTAAACTGCCAGTTAAAAGGCAGGGCTGAGGGCATGTGGTTATGGGAGGAACCACTGAACAGAGGCTCTGGGTAGGGAGACAGGAGGGAAAGGACAAGCAGCGGGAAGGCTCGGAAGACTCCTCCACTATTGGCAAGTAAACTTTTCTCTTCTGTCTTTCCCTTTGCCCTGAGGTTTCCCTGCAGGACAATGGCTTCTTCCTCGTGCTCCTTCCCCCTAATGAAGATCTGTATCCATCACACGTGTGACCATGTGAAATGTCTGTAGTCCTTGCTCAACCTGAGCCCTGCTTTCTCCACCTGGTCTGAACTCCCAGCAAAGCCTGGGACCGGGTGCCAGATGCCAGGGCTGATACCTGGAGGGTGGGCGGACAAGGCCGTGGTGAGCCAGACACTGCATGAGGTGGCCACCTGTGTGTCCATCCGCCCAGCGAGCCAGGCAGGCGTGTGGTGCAGCACGGTAGTCAGCGACTCGCACTCGCTGCAGGGGCGCTCGGCCAACCTGGAGTGTCAGAACATGCTGTCTTCCTTTTGGGAGGTGCTTTAAAGGAGCTTGTTCCTTGCAAACAATGCAAAGCAAATGTTACTTCTAAAGGAGTAAGTTCTAAATTGCTACTTTTGCAAACTGTGCATAGCCACGTACTCCGAGAGATAAATTTTCTGTCAGCGTTAGAAATGCAGTCCTGTGGTTATCGTCCACAGTGACTGAATGTGCCTGTCTGCATCACATGGCCACCTGTGACTGAAGATGCTGATGCAGAAGACTGAGATTTTAAATTTCTGCATGGGACCAGAATATTCCTTTTTAAAGAAAAAACTTTAAAATACCTATAATATTCTGAGGTTTATTTTCTAAGATGCATGCACATCTATAATGGATTAACAGCATGTTTTAACAAACCATTTATTTGCTTTAGGAGTGACAGAGAGAAGCTGTTTCAAACAGGATCTCTCATCACCGTCTATCTCTAGTCACCTCCTACTGAACTTAAGGTTGAACACTGGGGGTCATGAGGGAAAGAAAACAATAATTAAAGGGAAAAAGTTGATTGAGCTGTTTTTTCTCCTTCAGTGCGATTAGCACGTAAGAAGCTGGCTGAGTACTCTACTGTATATCATTAGTTCAAACATTTCTGACTTGATTTAACTTTAATGGTGACTTTTTGAGTTGCATTTCTGAACTTCGTGCTGAGGGGCTTAAGTAAGGAAGGCTGTAAAAGTTCTTCGAAGGTCTTGTTTCTATAAATCTTAATCTTGGAATTCTTTTAGGTGGCCGTTGTACCATTGCTAAGAGTTCCCCCCACCTCCCCAAAATTGTCATGACTTCTTTTATTAAAGCTCAGAAAATTATTCTTAGACTAACAGAGGTGGGGAGTAAAGCAGGAGTGTTTACAGAGTTCACTTCTAAATTGACTGTGATAAGTGGCAATGCAATGTATTATGATTAGAGGTTTCTGGGAGACTCTTTAAGAAGGTTAACTGCGAGGCAGCTCTCAAAAGAAAGCATTTATCTTAGTGGTCATCCTTCAGTGTTTTATACTACTGAGAATTTTTTTGTGGGTGGTTAGAACCATTTTTTGTGTTTTATTAGCTGTATCTTGAATACCTCCTACAAGCTGAATGACAGTTTAGGGTTATTAAATCTGTTCTTAGTACATTCTTTTATCCATAGTTAATCTTTACTAAATATATGTTAGTGAACAACCCTTTTTACTCAGTTGTTGCCCATATTTGTTAAAGAAATTATTCCATTTGACGTTTGTTTAGGCTGCACTTTGATAAAATACTGAGTACAATATACTTTTTCAGTTTGGCATTCAAAAGAGTCTTTCATGGATTTATTTCTCCTTGCATTATCTTATCTTCCTTTCTAATATACTATGGCTTCCTTTTCAGATTAAGTAATTTTTTTCAGTTCAGAACAGACACTTCCACAAATGCATGCTCTATGTCTGTATTGCTAGAGATCTCTAAGATTGCAATTTTCAGGTGCTGAGTTACTTTGGTAATCATCTGCTGTCTGCAGCCCTGTATATGGTATTTTTCTTTAGTTATAATTATTCTTTAATGCCACCTTCAGTGACTTTGCTAAGTCTATTATCAGATTTGCTAAGACTTTTATCAGATTAATAGTTGATATATCCTCCAAGGAAAGATACGTCTGTACTTCACTGAGGAGTGACCTATGCCGTACAATGTCATTTATTATCTGTAATTACTATCACAGTCATTTTCACAGAGACTTGCTCAAGGTGCGTATTGTTCTTTCTTACTATACATGTAGTAACTTAAATTTAAAATATCTTGGTCCTTAGCTCCACTGTATTAAATGAGATGGAAAATAAATCAGCTTAAAATATAACATCATAGAATAATAGCGTTGCTGGTAAACTTATGCCATGGAAGAGGATCAAGTCCACTGGAGTCATTTCTAACATATGTTTGCTCAGCTTGTTCAGAATGACTTTCCATGATGGAGACCATCTTTTTGCAGCAGTACCTAAGTGCATTATTGTTAGACCTTGGCTAGGCATTAAGAGGAAAAATAAATAAATTTTTCGTGGAGATACATGTTCAGAATGGATTTAGTGTTTTAGCTGAGTCATCCTGATGTAGATTAAAAGGATCACTTCTCCCATTTTATATTGTGTTTTATTCTTTTTATTCTAATTATACTTTGCAATATGACTTTTGCTGTTTTCACAACAGATCGTCAATACTAAGTTCCTTCTTAGTTTTACAGACTATTTCTCTGGTTTGTTGAAAGACCACTTAGACTTTTGTTCCTGTCTTCATGGTACTTGAAAATCCACCGAGTTTCAAATCTTCCTGAAATGTAATAAGCACATTTTCTGCTTCATCATTCTTGTAGTTAACGAAATCATCAAACAGAACGGAGTCACAATAGGCTTAGGTACAATTCTACTTGCTTGAATGAATTAATTCCTGGTCGATATGAAGGGGTTATTGCCACCATGTTTCCTTTTGTATGTTAGTGCAAAATGACACTAGGTATATTTAGATATTTTTACAATCTTTCTTGGTGATTCTTTATGGGAATCATTAATACCTTAGACTTTGAGCTCACAGTTGCAAGTGCAACTTGCTTAGACTTTGAGCTCACAGTTGCAAGTGTGATTATCAAGATGCTGCTGTATGCCCTGTCTTTGTATTGAGGAAGTTGCCTCGACGTTGCAGCACTGTTGAATGCAGTCAGACTTTGCTAGGAGAGAAGTTTCATTTCTAGAGTTTTGCTCTTCCTAGGAAAAGTCCTTCCTGTTATGTAATGGAAGCTGTATAGATGGGGATTCCTAGGAATTGTTTTCCTAACATTTGATATGTTAAAGTAAAATCCGAAGTAGAGTAATAAAATGGAGTTCTTACCACTGTGTAGCAAATGTTAGATTTAACATGTATTAATCTGAGAGTTTACTTAATTTTACTACATACAGTTAGAGTGATTTTTCTTGGTGTTAGAAGTACTAACCCAGTATTTGTATAACAGATCAGTTTGCCAAAAAAGAGAGGAAAAACTCCTAATAGCAAAAAGGATTACACTTTATAAATATTACTGTTAAAGAATGTCATTTAATTCACTGCTCTAATAAATTATTTTAAAATGTATTTTATTACCATCATTTATTAAACAATAAGGAGACATTTTGGCTGCAAATAGTGATAACATCTCTATAGAATGGTATTTGTATAGTCATTTCTTTTGCTGACGCAGTAGATAATTAGGAATTATAAATTATGCTTACACTCTTAAGCGTGCTAGCTGGAGAGTGTTTCAGAATGTGTGTTGTTCTTGGTGCCAATTCAGGTCCTGATTTTCAAAAATCCTCGCACAGAAATTCATGATGACATCAAGTCTGCAGCGGAGGAAATGCAATACTTACCTGAGACTTAAATGAAGATTGTCCACCCCTTTACATTTTTGAATGAAGTTTACTTCATGTTTGATAGTGAGAAAGTTATTGTCAGCTGTTTTGTCGGCATCTCAACCTTGTCCCTTGTTGTCAGATAATGATATTTCAAATGTTTTTCCCAGATTGTAATACACCTTCATTTTTGGCAAAGTCATTGAGTAGCTAAAGCAAATCACTTCTGTTCATCACATTTTGTTCTTCCACAGGAAGTCTCAGATGTGCTGGCAGGCAGGTCTGTGTGTAATATGTAGTAACACAGCGATGTAAAATGATGTGGAGCTCCGGATCTGTCCACACCAGCAGCTTCATAAATGCTTGGATGCACTATAGCATCAACAGCTGTGATACTTTTAAGCTATGTCTTCCCGGGACTCAGGAGAGGAGTGTTCATAGGTCATGCAGAAGTGAAGGAGGCTACTTGGTTTTCTTTAGTTGTCCTGTTATAACCTGCGTGTTTATTTTGTGCTCTGCACAGAGATAACAGAAGCTGTTGGCCTCTGCATCTTTCTCTTGTACTGACGTAGGTGCACAATGGCTAAGGATGTAAGCAAGCAAAGTGTGCCCTTTGGTAGAAAATACGCTTCAGTCCAGCTCTGCTGAACTCTTGTTAACCTGGATGCCTGGTTAAATGCCACAGCATTATATATTTGAGGTTATTACTGTTCAAATTATCCGTGGTAATGGAGGTAGATAGCGCGTGCCTGTGCAGACAGATGCCGACTGCTGTGCCGTGCCCGCAGCGCGCCGCAGGGCAGCCAGCGCCAGCGTGGCACCGTGCCCAGCCTCAGACACCTTGTTCCTGAGATGGATGAGGCTCTGCAGCTTCGGAGCTGAAGCTGACTCATTCGGGCCGCTTCAGGAGTGCTGGCAGCATGCGCCTGCCTGTTTGGAGGGAGGGAGGGAGGGAGGGATCCATCCTTCCACATGGCCATGGAAGGATTTCAGTAGAAATCCGTATTACTCTGTTCTTGTGCAGTCTTTTCTCAACATCCATTGGTTAGAATAGCTGCATGATGCTAGCTGAACATTTTTTTTGGGGAAAAATGTTCCTTAATGCAAACTATTGGAGCATTGTCTAAACTTCTGGCTAATCTTTACTTGTAATTTGAATGCAATGTGTTGTGAGATAACTACAGAGAAACTAACCTCATGTTATTTACTCCAATTTAGAAGAGTGTTTTATGCAAGAATGCAGTATACTGTCTCTTTGTTTGCAGAGTACCTGTTTCTCACACTTTCTATCAGAAAGTTATTACTACCAAAAACAGCTCTCCAGAAAACAGGTGACAACACATTTCTAAAACAGAAAGTAGACTTCTTTGTAAAATGTACCACAGAAAACAAATTGCTGTTGTATTACGTTTTTCTTTCTGATTGATCTAGGCATTAAAAGGCAGTATATAGGTAGTTTTTTACATGGTGCCCCAAATTCCCTTTCTGCAAGGCGAAAGGAGTAACTGAATACAAAAGCAAATCAGCTTTTTTTTCTTTTTCTTTTTCTTTTTTTTTTTCCTATCTCAGTGCATTTAGAAATTCAGATTTTAAAGAAAATATTGGGGAATTAGTGTCTTATTTGACCCCATGAAACCCATGAAAAATCTGAGAGTTTGGTATAAATTATTTTACAGCAACTTTTTTGTGTTACTTTGAGATTTGTAGAAAGGAATAAACTTACATCTCATTCTTTAGGGCTGTAACATTACAGATGTGTGACCCTTTACTATCTTGTATTCTTTAATACCTGTTATTAAGAATAATTAATAGCTTTTTATTTAAATTAAAACTGTTGGAGGCTTATGGCATCCTCTTTCTCTTTTAAACATCATTTAACTGTGATAAGAATGAAGAAGACAGAATAATAAATGAGAGTATTTAAGTGTATGAATAAAATGCAACTGTTTATCTAAAATTGATCCGTGTCTCATAACTTTGAGAGTAAAATAAATGGGTTGTTTTTCTTTGACTCCATCAGAAATATTGTCCTTTAAATATTTACATTAATACATTAGGAACTTTGAAATAAAAGTGAAATAGCTTTCTTGACGTTTTTGCTGGCAAGCACAAAGACTGTGAGAATTCCAAAGTTTAAGCTCACCTTGACTGTATGAAGTTCATGAGCCATATTCTTACATTTATTAGCAGTTGGAGCTTAAGGTTAATTTATGGCTCATTTATTCATGTTTATTTTTTAATGATTGATCTTATATAGTTCTGGAAAAAGCCATAGGCCATAACATATTCTTTTCTAAAAGTTATTAAACATAATATACTTTTTTTGGCTGATAAGTCATAGTCTATTATTGAATGCTTTGCAGACAGTGAATATATGTCTTTTATTTAAGAAAATAAGGGGCAGATCGTGGTATTGCCAACATAATCCTTTCAGAGTATAAAAAATAATTTGTACCAGGATCTAAGCTTCTAAACATTACTGTTGTCATATGTCCTCATGGACTTCTTAGGATGTGACCTTGCCAGCTTCTATGTGTTTCTAAATGTTTTTGAGTGCTGTAAGTGTCTGTTTGCTTTGCAGAAATTGAGGAGTGAAGATTCCAAAGGTGGAGGTTCCTCAAGAACTGCTAGAGCAAAGAACTGATTTTCTAAATGTCGTACTTGGCTTCTAGAGTTCTGGTTGCATGATGGTGCAATGCATAATAATCTATAGGAACACATCTGGTTGAATAAAGGAAGATGTCTAGAGAGTAGTAATTTCTGTATTGAGTCCTCTGGGATACCAAATTAACAATATAGTATATCATCTGTTGTATTTATATCACTTGTTTTTTATGATTCGATATTTATGATTTGAATAATTCGTACCACGTTTATGTAGCATTTTGTAGAATTCAGGAAAATGAATTTTTTGAGGCAACTCATAGGAATATTGTAAACTACCATATTATATGGCTATAAAATATACTGACATAAGCATTTATGATATATTAAAATCATAAAATATGAATAGCAATAACCTCTTGGCTAATCAGCTTATTTCATGATTTGAATTTGCCTGACGATATTTGCTATTTAAAGAGTGTTGAGAATGTAATCGATTATTTTCCCGAGGGTTAAAAGAAATGTCCCTTGAGGTACTTTTGTTCAGTTTAAATGAGAAGAAAACAATTTCGTTTTGTTCTCTTTTATCAGACAGGAAGCATTGCTTGCTGCAATTAGTGAAAAAGATGCAAACATTGCCTTGCTTGAGCTGTCTGCTTCAAAGAAAAAGAAGACTCAGGATGAAGTAATGGCTCTTAAACGAGAGAAGGACAGATTAGTACATCAGTTAAAACAGCAGGTAGGGAGACATCCATTTTCATACTTTTATGGCAACTGAAGATTGGCATTATTTTCATTTGTACTGTTTTATTCTAACCTCATATTGAAAGTCTTCAAGACAGGTGTGACATGTGACAACAACTGCAAAAGGTATGAGGTACTTACTATACATGTTTCTGTATTGCTTCTTTATGGTTATGCTTTTAGCTGCATGTTTGCTTGGCTCATACTATATGCAGCCAATATCCTTTCTGGTTTCCCTCCTCATACAGCTTCCACCTTCATTATGTGGAAGACAAGAGAGCAGAGCTCTTTGCAGTAGACCAAGATCTATCCTTTTCTGATGAATGTTTCTAATCTTTTCTGTTCTGTTATTTGTTCATCTTTTGTAAAATAATTGTCTGTTCAGAAGGTTGCAGGCTTTCTGAGAGGTTATCTGGAAATCACAATTATTCTTAAAATACGTTCCCCAATGAATAAAAATCACCTTGTCTTCATAAATTTGAAGTCTTTTAATAGGAAACATGTAGTTGAAAACTCTAGAAATTGATTTTATCAGAGCAAATTTGTGTTCTACTTTATTATAGAGGGAAATGTCATAAGTGATACAGTACACATAATAAACAGTAGCCAAGGATCCTTTCTCTAACTGAAATGTTTAAAATAGCAGGAAGATATACTGTGCAGTGACTACTTGCCCTAGATTTTAGAAGTTAATACAGGTAAAAGAGGTACTGTAGGAGGAGCAGGACAAGCAGGAGGACAAAGGATATTCAGATAACCTAGGTACTAATGACCTGTGCTGTGTGTCATGCATATGTTGTTAAACACCTTTTCCTCTTTCAGAACAGGTGAAAAAGTTAAGAAAGATGTTTTTAGAACATGCCTGAGTGTTGTATCTGATATTTTCCTTTGTGAGATGGAGTCCTCTGACTGTTACTTGAGGAGGTGGAGAATATTGTTGGGTAAAATCCTTCAGGTCTCCTTAGCCTCTCAAAGTAACTACTGTGCTGTTAGGCAGTGTGCCGTTTCACAACTGAGCATGCCCTGTTAATAATGTTTAGGATGTACTGCATAGTCAATGTTATGATTCTTCCTTCTGAATCATGCATTACATAATGTAGATCTTCATGCATTTGATAACAGAAAGTTAAGGTAAGCTTAAAGTTGCTGCTGAGCTAGGTTCCCAATAGCCCTGACCTCATGCACCTAATCATTATAGCTTTCTCCCACAGGTCTATAGAAATAGGAAACAGCCCCTGAGTATGAACTTACCACCCACTCATGATGCTGACTTCATTAGAGACATTCCAGCCAAGTACCTCGGTGCCAGCTACGATGCACACATGTCTCAGGTCAGTCAGCTGTCCAGGAGACATTTCACCCAAATTTCATATTCTAAATAGGCAGATAGGCTTCATTCTTTTTTTTACTATTTGACCAAATTGTGCTGCTTCTGCAGAAGGTGTTATGTTCCAAATAATAGTAGGAATTTTTGTTTTGTTTAGCTTTGGAAAAGAAATGACAGTTATTTTCTCATATGTTTCAGATCCTATCTTTTTGTCACTCTCATTTGTCCTTACTGAGGAGTAAATCAATAAGCAGCCATGATATGTCATGAATATTTTTAATACACTTGCCAAATTTGTGAGAACACTGATTTTCCCTTTAAAAAACTTTTTTTTTTTTTTTAATGCTTAAGCTGTTGCTGAGTAGTGTTCAAACATTCATAACTTCCTACAGGAAGAGTAGAACAGCAGAAAAGGGTATCTAGAGAGTAATTGTTTTGGATAACTTTGGTTAGAATTGTAACCAAACACTTTCAATATCTCCATTATTTATAGTGATAAAGATCTTCAGTAAAGCTTTTTAACTAGATTAAATTGATGCCAAAATAATCTCTCTTTTCTCTCTGACACCAGAAGAAAGAGGAGACAGAAGAAACAGGAATGTGGTTTAGCTAGGTCACAACTTTACTAAACTTTGGCATTATCTGATAATAGAGGTTGTAGGGATCATTCATATTTCTTTGATCCTTTGAACAGAACCACTGTCAACCTCCAAATCTTCCATATGTATATGCAACACCATTGCTTGTTCCTGCTACTCTTCCTAGATAAAACTATTTGCACTTTGGACAAAAGTGATGCATTCTGCATTTTGATATATCCTCTTTGTTCTTTTTTATGAAATGGCTACTACTCTAGCTGTGTCTATTTTAGTAGATAATAGCAATTAATAATTGCTATTGCTATTGTAGCTGTGTCTATTTTAGTAGATAATAGCTAATCCATTGCGATTTATGTTTTTTTTCAGAGAACTAGGACATTAGTGAATAGTGGACATGAGTGACATAGTGACATTAGTGAACTGCAGCATCAGATTTTTTTCTAGTGGCCTTATTCTTCCCATTACACATTTTCCACAATTGTTACACAGCAGAAAGATTAAAACAAACAAACAAACCCCTATCTTCTCCACCTTAAAGCAACAATAAAAGGAGAAATATTTCTAAATATTAGAAGGTGCCTGAATAGATGATGTGAAACATTAAGCCCCTAATTCCATTCCTGTTCTGAACCTGTAGAGGGAATTTTTGCTTTCATGATCAAAACCAAATGGTGAGCAGTGATAAGAATCTATATTCCCTTTATGTATTTCCACAGCAGCAGATACATATCCCTGTCTAATCAAACAGGAAGCCTTCTATTCATGGCTACAGAGGGCTGGGATCTCACCAAGGCAACAGGACAAAGAGAACTGCAAATGTAAAGAATCCAAGGATTTCTTTTCATATCTTTCTGTTTTAGGAGGTTTCTTTGTTAAATAAAAAAAGTATTTTCAATTGTATTTCAGGAGAAAGTTATTTTTCTCTATTTATTTCTCTGTCTTCCTTTGATAATTCCTGGCAATTACTTATAAAATTCCCCAGATTTTAATAAGTATTCTTTTCAGAACCTTACTTTTACTTCATTGTTTTATTAGAACTGAAGAATTGTAGAACAGTAATAGTTGTGATGGGGAGCAGCAGTCAATAGAGAATATGTCTTGTAAATCATGCAGATTTATATTGGGGAATCATTTGTTTTTATGTTAAAAGGTTAGATGAATTTAGAAATTTGCCTTTTACATATTTTAGGCTTTCCTGGAATCCTACGTCTACTGTTTTATTAGCAAAGCTCATACAGAAACAACGTCCTGGAATTCTTTTAGATAATCTTGTTTCATTTTCCTCGTTATATTATGGAATTCATTTTATGATGCCTCCATTAAGCCTATCTGCCCTTTTTTCTTATTACATGTCTCCTAACACCTTTCTCAGAGAGTTGTCATTTTAGTAAAAAAGCAATAATTTGAAGTTAGCCTTCAGTGAGGATGAGATCTAACTTTTAAAAATAGAAAATATTGTTTTTATCAAGTTTTATTTTGTGATCTTTATAGGTGAATCAGTTTGGCCTAAATAAAAGGTGTTCTGAACTTTTGACCCTCATGCTGTGTCATCATACATCTTGGATAGTTTTTGATTAGCTTTTTGCTTTTGTTTGCAATTTGGGGAGTTTCTATCTCAAACTCCTTGAGACTCTGCTTCTGCTGCTGTTTACCCAGTGGCATCCTAGGCTTAATAATATAAATGGATAAACTGCAAATCTCTATTTATAGACATTTTGTTCAAATTATGCTGTACTATGAGTCACTGCAATGGATGATACCTAAAAATGTGCAACATTGTATTCCAAGAGCTCTAAGTCCTCGGATACAGTTTGCTGTTATTGCTGTTGAATGGATGACCTCATTTTCTCTTTACAAACTTTGAAATATGTGAGAGAGAGAGAGTGGTATGTATCCATCATTCATCAGAATTCAAGGTTTCCAAAGCACGAGGTGCCCTGGAGCATCATCTGAGGAGTAAGGGAAGAAAGCTGTCTTCCTGTGGAAAATCCCATGGAAAAAAGTAGTTTTCCTAGAGTCATTTTTTTTTTTCTTTCAGATTAAAAAAAAAAAAATCCTCCTCCTTAATGCTTCTGTGTTCAGGAAGGGCCAGTACTGTTCTTTGACCTTGCTAACTCTGAGGGGGCCACTGAGGGTCACAGTTAAGGGATGGGGTTGTGGAGCTTTAATGGATATACTTTGTAACATTTACAGGTGCTTATCTAGTAGGAATATCAAAATGTTTGCAAATTTATCTACTGCTACTGAAAGCGCTGTACAAAAACTCTGCAGGCTCCCACCATGTGAGGTTATTGTAAGCATCAAAAGCCTGCTTCATATTTAAAGAGATAGGGCACAGTATGTAGTAGATGTCTTAAAGGTTCACGAGGTCGATTCTATTAAACTCAATGGAGTAACCCAAAGTATTGAGGTTACTCATAGAGTTTTATTGTTATTGGATTAAGGCCAAAGAAACAGATTCTATCGCAGTGCTGTAATGTATCACAGACTTGTACTGAGGCTGAATTGCCTAAATGCAAATGTAGCTGCATTGGCCACAGACTTGCTCTGTGATCAGCTGCTCCGATCGCTCCGGTGGACTCCGGCGCAGCCTGGTGCATTTCCTATTTCAGCTGGAAGCATCTCAGCTAACCGTGAACTTTCACAAAGTGGTGTCAAAAGAGTATTAAAATTATGCCACAGGAAAAGAACATGAAAATTCCCACATGAGGAAGAAAAATACCGAGTGCTTTCCAATACCTGGGAATAGGAGGCCATTGTCTATACAGGCACCACTGGCCCAAGGGGCTGGACAGTGGACTGCCTCCTCAGGCATGGGCAGTTTTCTGCTTTGTCTGTGCATGTCATTCACTGAATGTTATTTTTTCTTTTATTTTCAGTGTGGTTTGTCTTATAAAAAGTGGAATCAGTTACTACTCAGTTTGGAGGCACTTTCAAAATGCAAAAATTCAGCCATCTACACTCCTTTATTAAATAATTTATCAATTATCTAACCATAAAATATGTTTAGTGGAACATTTATATCTGCCTCTAACTCTTCAATAATTTGTTTCTGTTATAAATGTGTTTCTGTTAGTGTTCAATGTGGGATGACTTTTACATACCAACAAGTGTGTAAAATTTCCATGGTTTAACTATGTCCGAAGACTGACAAAGATTACCCCAATACTAACCTAAAATAGAATAAAATGAGAAATAGAATGTCTTAAGAAAACAAGTTTTAAAAAATGTCTAACTTAAAAATTTTACATTTTTTTTCCTCTTTTTTCCTTTAAATGATGCTCTTAGAACCAAATGTAGTTAGATGCCTTTCTCTAATTAACTTTACCATTTGGTATTAGGAAAATAATGTTTTCAATTACAGTGACACATTAAAGGATGTCAGGAGTTGTTAAACCAAGAGTAGGCAGGCCAAACAGATTCTAAGCTACCAAGGCGTACTGCTTTTAACATAATTTATCCCAGTTCTTCACATTCAAAAAACCAAAGCAGTGTCTTAAATGAAATGTACTGCCTGCATAAGGAAATGAGAACACTATAACAAAAATATGTGATTTAAATGTGAAGCTACAGATGCACGTCTATTAAAGAGCAAGCTAGAATTTATGAATTTAGGAGTCTTTTCATGGATTCTGATGCTGTGAGTTTTATTTAAACTCCTTTTATTTCTGAGTTGTGAGAAATTCATTGGTTTTCTGTTGCACTGGTTTACTTTTGCAGGTTACTTCAGGTGTGATTGTTTAGGAAAGTTATTATTTGTATCACAGTATATCCACTTGTAAAACGGGGGACATTAATATTGACATCTTTGCAGACATCTTTTTCATAAAGAATGATTGTATTGTAATGGTTTACATAATTCTTTTAGTTACTGTAATCTGCCAGTAAAATATTTATTAGTTTAAATAAATGGAATGTATAGTAACGTTCTCCCAGAAAAAAAGAAGAAAAAAAGGAATTGCTTTGATTCATACACTAAATTCTGTATTTTGAGAGCCATAAAGTTTTGTAAATATTTAAAAGACCATTCAGAAATACAGCATTAAACAAGATCACCACTAGGGCTTGGCTGAGTGATTATATAATACTTACAGTCACCCTAGCCAAGATTTCTGTAGAGAATTCCAAGATAGATATTTTTAGAGAAATTTGTATAGTGATGCAATTCTTCATGAAATAATTAACTTATGGTCCATTTTTAGAACACCTCATGGGATTTTGCTAGGAGCAGAAGACACTGCTATGTGACTGATTCATTCAGAACTTGGATAGTGCAAGTAAATGTCCCAGTTGTCTCTTTTCAGTTTTGGGATTTAGAGCCAAAAAAGTAAGTGGAATTGGCCAAAATGCAAAGTCTTCTAACTGCTTGAGAACTGCTTTTATTTTTCTTCTCAAAACATGAAATTAGAAACCTTTCCAGTCTTTTCAAGACTGCAGGTGTACAGAATATTCTGGCCAGAGGCAAAGCTGGTGTTTGGCAGCCTCCTCTGGTCTATTAGTTCACTACTCTATATTTCATCACATGAACATACTGCTAATGAAACAAAAAGGGTGAGAAACAATCAAGGAATTTTAAAAATCTGTGTAACCACGGTTTCTCAACAAATTAACCACTAGCAATATTTTCTCCTACATGCGTTACATAGAAGTATTTCTTACTAATTAACATCCAAATGTTTCAAAGAATGCTTTCAACAGCAAGGGAGAAAAATAGAATTGGAGGAAAACAGTTGCATTATATATACAGCTCTGGTTAGGAACATCAGAAATAGTACTAATGTAATATTGTGGTGGTGACATCAAGCACTCAAAAATAACCCAGTTCCCAAAGTTAAATTTTCCCTGTTACATTAATTCAGCTGTATTACACTGGGTATTTAATGTTATTAAAAGTATTGTTTATGATAGAGTTTAGGAAGAGTAGGGTTAGAAGTTGTGGGGAGTGTGATTAGGCTGGCAGCCCAAAACATTCTTGGCACTGTGCATTAATTAATTGCGTTTAGGTCCTCTAATGTTTAGCGAGTGTGGGAACAGAAAGAGTCAAGCAGTGCTTTCTTGCAGAGTCTTTAGACTTTACCATCTGTAGACCTTGCTGTCTGTAACACTATCCTGGTTTGTGCTGGAGTCTATATTTGGTTCCTAATCAGTATTGCTTCTGTTTCTCTTGCTGCTAAACTAAGCTAAAATTTCTGATTGCCTTAAATTTCTCAGACGGAAATTCTGTAGGAGCACAGGAGTGTTCATGTTGATATTGCCCATGGATCTACTTTGTTTGTACTGTTAAATCTATTACTGCCAGCAAGAAGCCATTCGTGTGTGAACTGGAGCCAAATTTGGTCACTGTACTGTGCTTTTGTCCCTCTTCTGTTTGCAGTAGTTATTATCACTCATAATATTGTCTGCCCCCAACTTTGAACACAAGAATAGTCCGAGACCCTGGACATTCAGGAGCCTTATTTTTGTTGCAATTGTTCTGCAATTGTTCTACATGTATTTAGTAGGGATGAGTGAATGTGCTGCTGCACCCAGCGGTTCCAGCTCCTCTGTGCTTGTTTCTGTTGCCACGCTACAGGCAACAGACATCAATATGTACATGGGGCACAGCCAGTGTAGTTAACAGCCTTTACTAGCTATAAAAGTCTTTATTGGAGTTCTTGGTTCTGAAATTTGTCAAAGGTTCGCATTTTTCATTATATATTTTGTTTTATTTTGGCAGGTAGGAATGCATGTTTGAATAATTTCGCGTATTCTTATATTGCGAAAATCAGTCTGTGGTTAGTTTTTCCTTAAAGATTCTCAGGCAGTGTGGCAAACATCTTCTAAATGCTGTCTTTAAATGTGTCTAGTGAGACCTAATTGAATTTGATACAAGGAGCCCATGTATTCAATAGCTGAAATAGCTTTACTGGCTTAAAAATTCTTAAAGCTTATACTTGTCTGCTACATCCTGGTATTGGGTTTTATTCCCTTCCCTTGTAATCTGAATGTTTTCTCAATTTTGCTAAGCACAAACAGTTTGGATATAAAGCTGATGGATATGGATTAGAGTAGGGGTGGAACAGCAGAGTATTGCTGAGAAAGAAAGAGAGTGTGTGTGTAGCTAACAGTGATTGTCTGGTCAAAGTAGTTACTTCAGAAGAAATATTCGTTCTTGGGAAAGTACTGGACATGTTGGATGTAGTCATGCAGCACTTTTCACATGCTCACAGCAAAATATGAGAATCTGAATCTGTAAAAGTCTAAGGATCCAAGTTATAGCTGGATATTGTACATACTGCAGATACCTAGCTATAAATTGAGTCCTTTACATTTCTTTCTCCTTCTTGTGCTCTCAGAAATCCAAAATCTTTTGATGATATTTGTACACCAACATTTGCCGGTGAGTGGAATTTTCGGGCCATGCAGGCATCGTAGACACAGTCCAAACATCTTTTCCTGCTTTGTAGGTGGCAAACGCTGTTTCTGTTTATTCTCTTTGCAGAGTTTTCTCTTGAGGAGTTTATATAATATCTGAAGCAACATTATATCTAATGGCACTCTTTTTCCCCAGTGATAATCTCATTGTGAACTTTTGAATCTCCTAAAATTGCAAATCTTAAATGGCAAAAAGATGGCAATGCATTACATACGAAATCATGTGTATATTATTGCTGGTATTCAATTTTTTTCTCTGGGTTCTTGGGTAGATGTAAAATGGATACTAAATATCCCAAATGAGGATAGCAAATATGAATATCTTCATTAGGTAAATACAAATGATCTTCCAGGCCAAAAAAAAAGGGGGGGGGAGGGAGCTGGATTTGATAATGAAACTGCAAAAATTAAAACTGTGCTATTAAGGCATTAAAGATACCAGAAGGCAACCAGTGTTACCAGCCATACAATTGCAATTGCAAAGGTCCTACTTTGCTACTGAAGTTTCTGAGTTGTATCTTTTTCTAAATAATTATGAGGAGTTATCTTTTTAATGGATTATTTCCTACTGTTAAAAGAAAAAGGGAAAAAAAAAAAAAAAAAGACAGAGAAATCTACTATCTTATGTGGTTTGTCTGTGTTTAGTAGGACCTGGCCTGAGATGTCCTCAGGCACCTGCTGTTTCAGAGCTTTAATTATGTTTTTTAACCCACTTCTTTGTGTCTATGTTCTTACATACTTCTGGGTAATTAACAAGTTTAGTAGTAAGACTCAGACAAATACTTTTCGCATGACTTTAGCCTATATATTACTGACTATGCTGTATTATTACAAGATATTTCCTGCCCTTCAAGCCATACTTTTAATTCAAAGAACTTAAAAAGGCTTCAAAACACAGCCTCCAAATACAGAGACTACAACAGAAAAGTCAGACGGACTATGTTCAAATCAACATAACTTTGTTCAATCACAAGTGACAGGAAAGATGAAATTTGGCCTGAGTACTTCAGATAAGTGTCTGCTTGGCACTTGGAACTGCTGTCTATCTCAATCTGCCAAGTGTCTAATAACCCAGCTGGTGTTTGTGAGAGGACTGTTACCCTTCAACTTGTGAAGAGAGACTTATTATGTACTCTGACTTCTTTCAGGATAAGTCAGTCACATTTGTAATCTTTCAAAGCAGCAGGTGTCGTGCTTGTTAATACCAGTTAAACAGTACTTTAATTTAAAATGAATTGAAATGTATGGAAAACTCCTATGCTTCTCTTCAACACTGCATAGTCAGATTTAAATCTTTGACAAGGTCCTCATGAGAAACTACTTTCCAATCACTGTTTCTCTCAGTCTTAAATGGGTAAATTGTTCCTGTCTTGTTTGCTTCCTGATAGATGAATAGATGAGATACTTTTCTCCCATGATCTCCTTCCTTTTTCTGCCTCATTCATGCTTCTTTTAGTCTGAAACTTTCTCCAGTTTCTTTTCTATATCGCACCGGTTTACTTACTTCTGTTTTATGGCATACTGTGGGATACCTTCAAAGCAATAATTATCCTTAAAAAAAGATAATCTGCAAAACTTTATGGGTGTCATTTTTTATAACAGCTGATCATTTTGGAATGCTTCCACTCTTTAAATGGATTTTTTAGGCTTTTGGCATCATAATTTGGATTTCATTTCAGATATGGTATATGACAAAATTTCTCTTTACTGAAGCCTTGCTGTATAGGGGTCTGGGCATGTAATTTGACCAGCATTTACTCCTGTCTGCCCTGGGAGGAAGGCTGAATTTCAAGAGAGCTTGGACTCACTACCATTTCCTATTCTCCATACTGTGAATGTAGTGAAGCGAGGACAGGGCCTGCTGACATGGTGTTCTGGTTATATGCAGATGAAGAGAGCGAGAAGAGTTTTTTTTGTGCTACATATCATGTGGATGAAATTCAGCTATAGATGAGAAGAAGGAAAAGTATCACATATGTTATACTTTTTCAGCATAAAGACATGAATAAGTTCTTTGCAGCAGTCATTGGGTCAAAAAAAGAGAGCTACAAAGTGCGGATTAGCCAAACTTTTCTCCAATAAGCTATCATGCATGCCTTTAGCCTGCATGCATCCTGTCTCTCACACTTTCCAAGACAAGTCATATACTATATCAGGAAAAGGAAAACATGCTTATTAGCCCATTTGGAATTTTAACAGGGGGAAAAAATTGTGTTCTGCAATGGAGGGGGAGAAACAAAGCAGCAAAAATCATGTTAAATTAGTTAACGGTAGAAATATAAAAGGATGCCTTACATTACAGGGTGGTTATAAAAGGAAAATGCATAATTAAAGTACTCACTAAAATATAAGTCTTACCCATAAGGATGCATTCTAGTATCCATGTGTTGATGATTATGATAGATATTTAGCATCTGGAGTTTCTAGTTAGTTACCATAACGTAATGTTCTTGCTGTCTTTTGGTTACTGATGTGTACCTGCAGACTTATATTCTTCATAACTTAAGTTTCTTGTACTAGAATTTTCTTGGTGTCTAAAAACTAACTGCATTGGCAATCCTTAAAAAGAAAAAATGAATGTTAACATATTTTTAATGACTGAAGACAAATAGTAAATGTCTGAAATCCTTTTTCAAATATTTGTTTTAAAGGTATAAGAGTGAAGAAAATAGTTTTCTGTGAGGAATATAGATGTTTTGACAATACTAGATCTGCGTGAAAGAAGTTAACTTTAGCAAGCCCATCTGAGAACAATTTTCCAGAGTTTGTATTGCTTTTTGTTAATTCTTTACACCTATAGACCTGCAGCTAGAAAGTCAGTGCATCAATTTATGAACCTCATGATGCCTTTCATCAGTACTCTACTGGGGCTTTTTTAGGCCTGGTTTTGAGACTTAAAACAACTAGTTTTTCTGGACTTTAATCTTGTAAATTTGAGTAAATATTTTGCTTACAAATTTCATAGTGAACTAGATTTGGCATTTTCACCTTATCTGAAAAAGTTATTATGCATTTGGCTAAAAGATTTGCCATATTAGAATTCAAAACATGATCAAATAAATGCCACAGCCTTTGTATTCAGTTTTTATCAGATCCTTTAACCTATGGAAGAATGACATAAGTTCTTCTGGCAAAACCATATTCAGAGGATATATGTTAAGGATTTGCCTTGTTGAATTATGTGTTGATTCAAGAAGGATGCTACCACAATAAAAGGAATTGAGAGCGTTCTCAAGCTCGAGCTTTTTAAGAAGTCTCTTGGGAATCATCTTTTTAGCTTCAGCTAGGTAATTGGTGAACTAATGCTCAAAAATCTGTAAATATTTTAAGAAACTGAATCAAGGTGAAACTTCACCTGAAACTTTTCAAGAGTATACCTCTGAAATCTCTTTTCTAGACGGCAAATTAAACTTAGCATTTTTCTTAATAACAAATCACTTTGCAGAACACGTGCATCTCTGGTATGCTCAAGGTGCTTAAAGAGGTTGCAAGTGGCAGTGATGTGGAACATGTTTTCCAGAGGATCCAAAGCTGGAATCTGAACTCATCATTTTTGATCTGAGAAAAGTTTAAAGATAATCAGACAACAGAGATGAAATAAATAAAAACTTGCTGGATAAAAAATGGAGAAACTGGCTTGATCAAGTATCAGAAATATTGCTTAAATTAATTTTTATTTAGTAAAATCAGTCAAACTAGAAATAAAGCATTTGTTACACGATGGTCATGAAGTGCTTTGTGTAAGTACTACCGTTCTTACTTTCAAACAATGAGATTGCAAGAACGGAGTTGCTGTGTTGTTGAAGGTAACAAGAGGCCATTGCAGAATCAAAGCTAGAATGTGGTCTCCAGCTTTTAGATACCCTGCTTTAATAAGTAGATTGCAGGATCTCACAGGCCTCCGGGATAGGCCTTATAGCTGCTCCTTACGGTATTATGCAGGGAAAAATCCTACCCTATTAAAAGTGAATATTCTAGAAATGTTTCAAATTCCATTTAGTGAAGAAAAATGGAGAAGAAAATCCAAAGGAAAGTAATAGCTATTGAATGGTATTACACCTTTATCCCAGAGCAACAAATCTTACTGTTTTTCCTCATTCGAACCTCATTCATGGGAGTTTCGTTGGTAACTTGATCCAGATGACAGATCAAAGCATAGTTCCCTATTGCCACCTTGCTAAAATATTTTTTAAAAGACACTTTTAATATTATAGTTTTACAGTTACAGATTGCTGTTAAGCTATTGAGTCTATTACCAGTCAATCAAATACTTTCATTTCACTTCAGTAGACCCTGACTTAAACGTTGCAGAATTTTAGGGGGACAAGAAATATCTGTCAGTTTTCTCACAGAGGTTGATCATAAATTCTTTGGTAAATGGGTTAGAAATTCAGCTACACATACCATTCCTGACCTTGACAGCTTAGCAAATAGTAATATTGAATGATCAAAGGTAATAGTTTCAGGCCCTAAAGGTGTGTATACCTGTGCACCTAGATTTAAGCTGCTTTTAATTCCTCTATCGTTCCTTTATTTTGAAATGGATGAAGCATTTATTAAATGTAGTCAATAAATTTAAAGGAAAAAAATGAGGAAATTGTTCAGGCTAATAAGGCTATACACAGTCTGTAGGAGACACAGTTAATGAATTGTTGCATTTTACAAGTTAGGCATTTTTTTCTATACTAGTATAAAGGCAAATTAAAACCTGCTGCTCAGATGTGTACCTGGTGCTCACTAGACACTTTCAAAAGTTGTTGATATGATGTTTTTATGATCTTTATTTTGAGAAAATCTGTTCTCAGCAAAGTCATATAAAAATGAAATTCTCAGTGTTAAGAATCAATTTCGCATGAGCATATGTTCCGTTAGTAATTTTAGTAAAAGAAAACCTATATCATAGTTACAGTTCACTGTATCATTAGTATGAAATCAACAGTTTAGCATACAATCATAATAAACACTTTGAGTTTAGGACCAAGAAAGCCTTTTAATATAAAATCTTTTCAGTGTCTTTTGTAGCAGCTCAGGTCCTTTATGCATCACATGGGTCTCCTGTGCTGTTCTGTGCCCCTCTAACTTTCTGGCCACTCTTCTCATTTCAGAAAATCCTGCCTATGCAGGCATTTAAGTTTTTTTTAAATTAAAGCAATATTTTACTATGGTGGACTACCTAAGAGTTAGGTAGGTAGTTAACTCATTAGTTAAACACTTTCTTTGAAGGAGAAGAGAACAGATGGGAATTCTTCAGGCTGTAATTCAGTGGAACACTTTTCTTCACACTAACTGCAGTGTGAGTATAAACTAGGAATAGTGAGTGCTTTTCCAATGGGACGATATGTGCAATCTGCTCTGCAAGTCCTAGAGTGTCAGATTTATTGCTGAAAAGCCTTTTGTTGTTGTTGTTGTTGTGGAGTTTTTTTTTTTTAGTAGCAGCTTAAGAATGTTAATCACAGGAAAACAGTTTTATTGACAGGAAGAAATGTGAAACCTTCTGGTATGCTGCTGTGGAGGCTTCTTCATATTTCTCAAGTAGACAAGAAATTCATTCTTGTCTTTGAAATGTTACTGGAGAAGAATGAACTCCGCTGTAAGAAGTGTTGCTGGAATTTGCATGTTTGGGTTATATGTGGCATACACAGGGCAATCATGATAAAGAGTGTATATATATTACTGAAGGAGGGATGGAAATAGACAGTGAAGTAAAAAGATCATAGAGTTGTCAAATACAAGTTTTGCAAAATTCTGTATTTGAAATTAGCAATTGATATAAAGACTTCAGAAAACTGTGTAATGATGTCACCAATATATGAAATAATGCATCTGTAATTATGTAGATGATTTCTAACTTTCAGCTGAATAGTTCAAAGTGTAAGTGGTGATACAGCTGGACATTTCACAGATTTATGGTCTAGAGGCCAGCTTGTAGGCTTGATGCAGGTTAGAATATCTATCCAAACACTTCTTCATCCGTATTTTCTGTATCTTGTGTTTCAGCTGTAACATGCCTGTGAAAACTAACTATTTTAAGGACTGCAGCATTTAAAAGAATGGAATTTAAAAGAAGGGGATAAAGTAAATGAATCTTTGAAATCTAAAAGATTAATTCCAAAAGAATTATTTTACTCATGAATTGCCTAATTTTAGATGACCTCCTTTTTGGAGGACAAGGCAGATTTTTTCTCATCTTTGGGGAACAAAATATTCTTTGTGGCTTTTGTTTTCGGGTCTTCTCATCTGAGTTATATGTGGGATATATGTGACAGTCTTTCTTAATCGGGAAGTGAATAGAGATGTTATCTGAGGTAAGAGACTATACAGCAGGCAGATACACACAGCCTAATGTAGCTGCTCCTCCAGTGGCTTCATCCTTGGAAATGTTGCGGTGGAGAGTTTGGTAGAGATTTGACAAGGTTACGCTAAAGTGTGAATTAGGAGGTTGTTAGGTTAATGGAAAGGATTCAGTACTTATCCATCTGGACATATCCATTATAGTATCTGAGTCATGAAGGATGATGGAGGTAACAACTTCATTGGAAAGCAAATATATTTTTGGCCATTGTTAAGGCAAAAAATACTTAATTATTTGAGAACGTGTCTGGAATGGGGGAGAGGAAATAGCGGCCAACTTAATTGCCAATTCTTCATTAGGCCACTGCTGTTATTTATACCATAGGGAATACTGTTACCTAATAAACTGAAATTGAAAATTGATTTCCAGAATTTCCAGATGTAGACAGGAAAAGAAAGACTAGAACCTTATCATGTGCCTTAGGAAGAAGCCTGTCCTTAACATTGTCTTCGTATTGATGAGTGGTTCTCACTCAGGTCTCATTTGAAGTGGTTCTCATTAAATTGTGAGCAACAGGATAAGGGACCGGGCTGGCAGGGAGAAAGTCAGCATCATCCTCTAATTTAATTTCAGTATTCCAGTCGTCTTTAGAAAAAAAAAAAAAAACACTTTCAATTTCTGTGATAACTGGCTGCTGAGATTAGCTTTTGGGAGGAACATGTGAAAAAAATTTTGAACTGCAGAAAACACCTGTTTGAGATGTGGGATAACACTTATGGAGTAACATGAGGCAGATTAGGTATGACACAGTTTAAACACACGTAAAATTATCACTGTAATTTTTGTGAAGTGTGTATTCTTAGTTTCCAGTTGATCCTGAAAAGTCATACTGCATTATCTGTTGTGGTTACAGAAGTGATTTGAGCAAAGATCAAGTATGTTCATGAATACGAAATTTTCAAGCATGCTGAGGATAGGGTGGGAAATGACAGTGCTGCCAAGTCCGTAGGTGGTATTTTTCCCTTGCAGATGGTACTGAGCCAAGGTCCTAATGGGTTGATAGGGGACCCTGACAGGTGGGAGTTATTGTCCCCCTGATAAGCCAGGATTCTAAAACACATGGTCAATAAAAACCCCTGTGTGTGCGTGTCTGTGCGTGTGAGTATGGGAGTGGGAAGCCCTGGGGTCCTGGACAAGTTCCAGTCTAGTTAATTAATTTCTTCCTCAAATAAAAATATACCTGTTTTTTCAAAGCCTGCAACACATTAAAAGACTTAGCAAGTGAGCAAGCAAGCGAGTAATGTTACAAATTTTGTTTAGAAGAACCTGAAAAGGATTGTGTTGTTCCTCCATGCAATTTTCTGGATGTCTGTGTTTGATTTCCTTCAGAAATCCTCTTGTTCACTCTCCAAAATATATATGAATTATTTTGAAGCTATGCCATGTTTTGTTCTAGGCATACCTGGCAAATAGTTATGCTAAACATACCTGCAAAATACAATTGACTACAGAAGTGTAACACGCTCTTGACAGTTGCTAAAGAAAAACAATATCTCAAAAACATATTAATTATAATTGTGAAGAGCTAACAAAACAAAATGGCTTTGTTAAAAATATGTATTTTGTTTAAAAAGCATCATTGTAGGAGATGAATGACACCCAAGAATCATGTAAATTTTTGGATGGTTTGATGATAATGTAAGTTGAAAAAAAAACTCACTTTACATTTCTTTTACATTTTGCTTCCATAGGCAAACTAAATAGTTCAGTTTGCCTCAACAGGCAAACTAAAGGAAGCTTACTACAGCATTAACAGTCTCTTTGTGCACATTTTACTGCAATCTGGCATCCAAAAGGAAGAAACATTAGAAGTGGTTTATTTATATTTCAGCACCAAATTAGAAAGATGACATCATTCATTTACAGTTCTTATCCCATGACATGTCTAATCCCCAACACCTCATTACAGGGGACACTTTTAGGATTGCATATATCATCTTGTTTAACTTCTACATTCTTTTATGGAATGCAGTTGAAAGGTAGGAAATTTAAGGCCATTCACTGATAAGAAAATAAACTAATAAAGTCTGAGGAGCTTCCCCAAAGAGGCCGGATATTACGGTGTTTACAGTAAGTGGGTTATTATTTGTCTATTAATTCTCCATCTTTTTCACCCTTGTATTTTAAAGGTGTCTTCCTCTTTGAATCTACATGCAGGCTATCTATGGTTGAAATAATTTGGTTTTCTGAGATCAGTAGAAATTCATACCTAAGTAAAAACAGCTGTATAGTTCCATCTTCTTGTTCTGGATGGAGAAAATGGAAAAGTCCCAATTTTGCAGAAAGGCATACTGAAAAATATAAAATGATACCACTGTGAAGGCAGTATATTTCCAGGTAGTCTATCACTTGTCCTTGGAGGGTATCTGTTCAGTAACACACTGTTAAGGTGCCCTTTTGGTGCCGTAAAGATTTTGTTTCTTTTTCCTTCGTTTTTTTTTTTTTTTTTCTTTCCATGAACTGAGTACAGGTGCCCTCCTGTAAAAGCACTTTTCTATCTTCCCCCTCAAGGTCATCCTGGCAGTTGCTTGAGGAATATTGTGATTTAAATTAATTGCCAATAAGATCTATAAGTATTTCCTGTGGTAATTGTGATTCATTGTTTTTCTCAGGAGTTTTGCTGAACTTCAAATATTTTTAGCATGAAAAAATAGCCTATTTTTTAAAAAACTCTTTTCTACTTTAGCAAAATTCATAAAAATCATTGATTTTGAAGTTGGACTTTGTTTTTGCATTTATCACTAAAATACGGATACCAATAAAACTTTTCTAACAGAGTTTTAAGTACAGTACAAGTAAGTAAGTAAGCACAAGTTTTAAGCTTCTTCTCTTAGCAAAATCCATTTGTAAGAATCCAGGAATGAAATTTACTGCATGCTGCGTACTAGACACTAGATACCTCTTTGCATTTTGGAAGACACCTTTAAGAGCTGACTGGTTTTCTTTTGCTGTTTGTCAGTGCAAAAATAAAGACTTAGTTCCTTAGTAAGAAGTTTACCTTAAACAGCCTTGAGTGCCGTGAACATAGAAAATAAATTGTGTATCCAATGGTTTTTGGCAATTAGGGAGTAGGATATTTTTGGTATTATGAGGCAGTTTTGGATTATTCTAGTCCATATATTTCATGGTATGGAATAATTGTATTGGTGATAAAGGGCCATGATGTATCTCATTACCTCATAGTGACATAGATTTTATTATCTGTTCAAAACAGTAGTTGAAGTTTTGATCTTGTTTGCAAGGTCTGTATCTAAGACTAAACTTTTGTTTCAGTAAAATGTGTCAAGTTCTGTAATCACTTATTTCCCCAAGTGTCTGGGGTCTGCATCATTTAGTTTTTGGATTCTTTTAACATACTATTTAGCTGGGTGATCTCCGTGTACAGTTTAAGAAAAAAAAAAAGGGGGCGCAAAAGACAGTTTTTGGGTGCATTTACAAACTTTTAACATTGTTGTTAACATACCTCAGTAGCTCCCCTTAAATATTTGTGATATTATTTGAATTTTTTTAATGAGATTTTGCAAGTTAATTAGCAAGACACAATAATAGGCTGGAAAATAATAGGATTCTGTGTTCTAGAATAGTAAATTCAGAAAAACTGACTATTGTGTTGGATGTGCCTCAAAACAATATCCTTTATTATATCTTTTTCTGACTACTTTATCCAATTCTGTGCATGAAAATTGAGATAGAACTTATGTTCACATACTTCGTTATATTTTCTTTTTCTCTTTCCTTGCTTTATGAACCAGCAGTTCTGACTTCTGTTATTAGATCTTTGCAGTTACCAAAGAAAAAGCTAAGAATGAGCTAAGATCTTACTAAAACATTTTGATTCCTACAGTCCAACAATTACAGCATGTAATTGAATTGTTTCACTTTTAAACTTAAACAGACACAAAACAGAATGAAACTGATGGCAGATAACTATGATGATGACCATCATCACTACCATCACCACCACCATCACCACCACCACCGATCTCCTGGGAGGCCACAGCACTCCAACCACAGACCCTCTCCAGACCAGGTTAGTCACTTTTTATTTGGAGTGATTTCAAAAGTATTCAATTTTTTGGGTAATGTCTGATTGTTTGTTTAAATTTAAAGTACATATTAGTAATTATTAGTGTTGAAATACCAGCATTACTGCATCTGCCTCTGTCAGCCTGTACACTCCTTGTTCTAAACTGTGAAAATGCTGAAGGTATTAAATGAAGGGTATAGCTTAAAAGCTAAGCTAGATGAATCAAATTGCGGAGTTTAAATTTGGTTAGTGATTTGGGACCCTGCCTTCTAGAATGTCCAGTCTGAGATTCTTAAAATAATCCTATGATTATTAAAGTGAAAAGGAAAATACTGAATGATTAAAAAAAGTTTACAGTCACACCATTTTAAATTGATAATATTTACACTGTATATGTTTGGAATTAGGAACTGATTTCAATACTTTGTTTGGAATATTTCAATGTATTTTTTCAGATAATGTTGCTGTCAATTGGCAGAAAATTTCTCAGTGTCCGGTGTGTATCCTCAGTGCTTCTGGTGAATAGCCATCTGGGGAAAGCATACATCAGGACCAAAATTTTTATTGTTTTGATATGTTTGAAGCAGGTATCTTTCCGGACAGAAATGCTGAACTTCTTTTTCTTTCTTTTTTTCTTTTTTTTTTTTTTTTTGTTTTTTTTTTTTTTTTGGGGGGGGGGGGTAGTTTAAAATCAGATCCACTAAAAAATAGAATCTCATTTAATTACATGCATGGAGTTATTGCATTGAAAATAAGAGAACTATTACTAAGAATATAAGATTAAACACAGTTGTATCTTTGTCTTTTTGAATATCTTTGATAAACAGTTTTAATATTGATCTATTGTTACTAAAATATTTAGATTTTAAAATGCCTATTCATGTTCATACATTTTAGCTTGAAATAGTATTTACAGGTTGTATTTACACTGTGAGATGGTTAAGGACTGCACATCTCTGCCAGTTATAGAAACTTCCTTGTTGCCTTCTGTTCTCTGGCTGTCTTTTTCGCCATGCTTCTTTCCCCTATCAAGAAACAAAAGAATGTTACTCTGATCAAATAGGGATGCTTTAGAAAGTGGAGCTGGAGGACTAGGATGGCAAGGGCAAACAGCAACTTTTTTCAAACTTTCTTACTTTTTCAGTGTGTCATTTTAATGAGTTGAGAAATGCACTATTTTTTTTCAGAAAAAGAACTTTAAGAGAGAACTTACTAACCATGATCGCACGGGTTTCCAAACATGTTAAATTAATTTAGTTTTTTTAATGGCTTTTTCAATAGGAAAATACTCTCTTGTTTCAAATTAAGTTGGTTATTTCCTTTTTCTTGCAACTGCCATATCTTGCTAGGTGAGATAGCACTTTTCCGGATCACAATGTATTTTTCCATCAGTTAAATGCAGATGGAATACACCATATCCCCACCATGGAAGAGTTGGTAGAATTTCTGAGACTACTTAGTCTTCTAGCTCTAATTCTCGCTGTTTTCAGTTCCACACCAGTTTTACAGTTATGCTTGGATAACACAGTCTACAAGAGATGTGACACTGATGCTCTTGGTTTGTAGGTTGCATAATAGGAATGCAGGTAAAAAGCAGAAACTTCATAGATTATATATATTGTATACAATGTTATAATATGTATATATTGTATACATCTTTGTCCTTTAAAATTGTGATTCTATTGAAGAACTATCATTCATAGGAGATCCTTGGAGAATGAAGAAAGGCAAACATGGTTGTCACTTAATAAAATTTATGGGGATTTGATAATCTGGAAACAGATTCTGGAAACATTCTAGAATAAATTATTAATCAGTCAATCCAAGAGAAACCTATTAGTCTTGAGTTGATTGTCAGGACTGATGTCATTTTGTACAATTCTGTCTATCTCAAAGTATATCAGGTCACTTTATGCTTGTTTCAGTCTTCTCCTCTTTTCCTAATCATCAACTGGTGGTTTCTATCATAGACCAGATGAGCTATTCTTATGTTACATTCTTAAAGATATGAT
>NW_010584445.1:207428-236232 GCF_000705375.1 Tinamus guttatus | reverse complement strand
TTTGGGCCACTCTCTCAAACAGGATGCTGGTCTAGATGGCCCTTACATAGCATAGCTATTCTATATTTAGTCTGTCTGTATTTGTCAGGGATAAATCATGCCAAGCAAATCAAGTTTCCTTTGTTAGGGCTAACTGGTTTTGTGGCTAAAGAAGAAAGTGGTAGCTGTGGCACACCTAGAAATCATTAGGCCTTTATCATTTGTTTAATAATGTTTAATTGTAGAGCAAGCAAATAGGAGATTCATAAGGAAGTTATGGTGAAGTAATTTGAGAATAGCACAGCCAGCGATAACTATGAGCGAACTCTAGTTATTATTTTTATTATTTGTCCTTAGGTTCTTCAGTTATGGAGATATTTTAGTGTCCATGCTATGCTTACTATTCAATGCAACACTCTCTCTATAGCAATTTGATTGTCATATGGTTTTATTATGCAAGCCTGTATTTCCCATTCACGATACTGTATTACACACAAAATTCTAGATATGTGGTTTTGGTGACCGTGATCCAACACACTGCTAATGGTGTAAAACCACAGAAAAAATTATAAAATTATAAACTTCTAAATCATGAGAGGTCATTCTGAATTATAAAAGAAGGAAAAAAGGGTATATTGTAACATAAATGCCATTTAGTTTAGTGGAAACTTTAAAACTTTAAAAGTTTTTAAAAAGTTTTCATAGAAATTCTCTTGAAAAAAAAATTTGAACATTAATTTTGAAACATTCTCATTTCTATTGATCATATATTGCTACATTTAAGTAAAGAAATAATCAAGAAATATATATATGTTATCATATATTACTCTAAAAATGTGTGCATGTGTATTAGAATATGTGTATGTAGAGAAGAATAAGACATTTCCCACTTACTGTTGTAAAGCAGTGTACCTATGCTTCTTTGTGTATTTCCCCTTCAAAGAAGGTGGTAAGAAAAATATACACACATCCTACTGGAAATATGCCTTTTTTATGCAGTGCCATTTGTTCAGATATTGCTGTTTTGTTTTAATAATCATGTTTTTTCATATAACTTGCTTGATATCTAGCTATGAGCAGCATTTAGCAGCACAGATCTAGGATTAGCAAGTGTCAGGATCTGTCACTTCTCTGGCAGGAATCAGTTGTGCATCTTTTTCAGGGGAAATAAGTGCAACATGATTTCTCACTCTTCTGTGATCAGATCTTCTAGCTACTAGTTTCCAGTTTCTAGGCAATTCTCGCATTTGTCCCCTCTGTTTTTGCTCTGCTCTTTAGGAAAGAGCTATACATAGGTGACCTTTTTGCCCCTGTATTTCTGGACCTCCACTCTGGGGAAGACTTTTGAAAATTTTGGAGGAATTAGGAAGATTAACTCTCCTTTGCTTGTACCAGTGGCCATTTTGCAGTTAGTCCTGATGTGCTCCCTGGTTATGTTGGTAAATCTGATTTTTAAGTCAATTTCTAGAGATTAAGTCCTGCCATGTCTACATCATTGTAATAATAGTGATTCTTGCTTGTATCTAAAAAGCTTAGAAAAAAAGATATTTTTGCAGTTTTTTTACTAAAAAGTTTAATTTCTTCTCTTCAATTGTGGCTTAAGAGTTGACAATCATTTTTAAATTCCACCTGGGAACATTTTGGCAGTTGGTGTGTATTATGGAGTGGGGGTGTAATATTCTGAGCATAAAAAATAGCTTAATAAGCATTCTGTACTAGCTTTGCTTTTCAAGGGGTTGCAATATGCAGCCCCTTGTAGAGTGCAGTACAGTAATCTTATCTGGATCATTGCATCCAAGAGCTATCTGGAACAAAACAAAAAACACTGCTTAGATTAATTTGAACTTCCCAATTTAGAAGCTGTTCTGCCCCACGGTCTAGGGCACACCCTGCCAAAGGCTCCTTTTCATCTCCCTGCCTCTCTCGTCTCCCAGCTCTGCATGCTTCTGCCAAACCCATTTTTTCTTGGCCTCATTTGCTGGTCTCCTTAGTAGGACCTTCCCTTTTCTTGTTTGTATTGAAAATGTCTTGGAGGAAGTGCCTGTTATTTGACTGTGTGCTTTTGAAATAAACTGCTGTTACAGTTGAAAGTTGATAGGAAACAGTGCATTCCTGTTCCCTGCCAAAGGTACCGTGCTGCCTGGCAGTCCTTTTGTCTTTCTTTTCTTGTAGTTACAATATCATAACAGGCCTATAAATTATTACACAGTAGGGGATTCTGTCTCACTAACAATAAGCATGATCAAATTGAGATATTTTATTCCCTTTGGTTTTCTAATCTCAGATGCCTTTCTGTCCCTCCAAATTTGTATCCTATTCTGAGTTACAGCTGATAGACCATGGTTTCTAGTCATCCATATTCACTTACAGTTAATTTTCCTGGGCATTTTACATTTGAAAACCTTCATGGCTCATGTTAACTTTAAAATGAAGCAACTATTATTTCATTCACCTTACAGTTAAAGGAGGAACCAACCTTATGTCAGGAAGAGGTGGAACAAAACAGCTCATGTGTTTCATGAGTGGCAGTCTGAATCCTACCCACCATGTATTTGAGAAGAAATGTTATTACAAGATCTCCACCTAATGTAGGAGTATTGAACTATGAATCATTGATATCTCTAAATTAGTCCTGTCAGCTATGAAAAATCTCCATCTATGGAATCATCTCTGCATAATAAACAGTATTTTGCTGTAACCCAGGTCGGTCTTAAAATTCATGAGATCTTTGCTATGTGATTTGAAGCTTTCAAATTTAAATGCCACTTATAGACAAGGTGTAAGAAATATTCTTGACCTTTTTTTAAAATGAAGATGATGTCCCTATACCAAAAAAAAGACTTGAGAAAAATCATGAGGGTAATCTGTGGCATGTATGTGTCTAGTAAGTCTGTAGTAACTTTCCTGAATTCCCTAGCTGTGGTTGATTCAAATTGTGTGCTTTACTCCATGATCTCCGAGACTGCAAATATATTATAATTTTGTTTTATGATGAAAGATGATATCCTCCTTAAGAGGATATAGGTTTTTTTTAAAAAAAAAAAAATGAATATTTTAGGGATTGTCATAAGATTGTTGGTGCTGGCTGCTTTGCAGAAAGTTGGCCCTATTCTTAGAAGCTGTAATTGAGGACGGAGTGTCACATGGCATTGTAAGCATCTGGCATGTCCTTTTGCATCTTTTAATCCAACCTGGCTACGCTGAGATTGTGTTTCTATTCAAAACCTTTTTGATGCATTCTTACAAGGTGGTCTTTAAAAGCTCTTTATCACAAACTCATTATCAAGTTTTCCTTATTCTGAAATCTCAACATTAGGCCAAAGAGGTATGAAAAGGAGAGGTCTTCCTTATGAAGACACTGATGGGTAACATGTATACATGAAGCTTGTCTTAGCGCCCTGTAAAAAAGTCATCCTGCTTTACAAGAAATGTCTGTTTCATGGTTGTCTGAGTTTTAAGTCCATGCAGTTTTGCAAAGTATTTTAAAAGTATGCCAGTAAATACATTAATTTGAGAAAAGAAGTCATATATAATGAAGCACAAAACTTGACAAAAACACGTTATCAAGTTGTCGTGGCATTACATGTCTTGAATATGTAATGAAGCATGCCATGAAATTTTGAGGAAGTGCTCTCAAAAAGAGTAAGCAGTGATTAGTCTTGGCAACACATTTTTGTTCATCTGGTGAAACTCCCAAATATTTTTAGAGTTGCTGAAATAAGATATGTGAACAACACTGAATAGTTCAGAAGGGATTTTGTTTGAGGTAGATGACTTTGAAATCAGAGCCACAAGACAGTCAAGCAGTGATTATTTTTTCAGTGTCTGGATGCAGATCTGGAAATCACTGTCTTGATCTTACTTAATTTTAGGGAAAAGGTGTGGATGCTACAATGTGTATTTTGGCAGCTGTAGCTATTAGTGCAATGCATTAAATTCTGCAGCAATACTGGACAATTGGCAACCAAGGTTTGCAACATTGAAACTAGGATTTGTCCTTAAAAAACTACAGTTTAGAAGGTGAAAAAGTATAAGACTAAAATTATTTTAGCTTATTAAAATGACCATAATTATTAGTAAAATTCTTCAAAAATGCAGTATCATGTTTGAGCATTTCATTTTTTGCAGTCAGTGTTAAAACTTTGTGATTTGATTGTTCAGGAAAGAAGAAACAAAAAAAAAAGGGAAAAAGAACAAAGCAACATTAACATTCTATTATACAGAATAAGCGATATAACTGTTTAATGCAATAAGTCAGAATTATTGGCTCCCTCTCTGACCCAGATTTTGTTTAATATTCTGTTTCTTTATGCTGTGTGTTTGCACTTTGTATTTGGGCAGGTGTGAGCTTGTTCTTGTCTGTTTACTAAATGTACATGGACTTGTTCTGCCGGTGCCTCAAGCTGCAAGGAAGCACGCAATCGCATTAGTACAGTGCTGAGCCCGCACTAAGCTCATGGAGTCACATGGATTTATTTTATTTAGGAATTTGGGGCAGGGCAAGGTTTGCTTGTCGTTGCGTTCAGTATAAATAATCCCAGGCATATCTACTCTAAATAATTAGGATTGCGCTGAATTAATTAGTGCTTTGAGATCTCAGGAGTGCGGTGCAAATTAGTCACATAAATACTTTCACGTTTTAAAGTATTTCCTCTAATTTTTCATCTTGGCTAGGCATATGGTCCCTCTGAATCGAGGAACATTTTTCAGACTTGTTGAACTGAATGCAATAAAATCATACGTGTACCACGGTCACAATTAAAGTCACAATTATTGTTTATTCTAAGCATTCATTCTACCAAATGACAAATGTTTCTGTTTTAATGAGAATATAATTTCTGATGGAGCATTTCCCTGAAGCCAGTAAGCTTAATCATATGTGTATTTCAACAGATGGAGAATTTATTCCTGCCTCTGACATCTCTGAATGTATTATTATCTATTTTAACCTAAAAAGGAAGACTCAAGTAGTCTTTCACATAAGCTTGACCAGATTTGATTGGTTTTAATGATTGGTTTTAAATCTCTTAATTGTAGACTACATTTTATCTGTAGCAGAACAAATCAAAACCTTCACCTAGAGAGTCCTGAGCTTTGGTAATGGTCTACTCTGAGTTTGAGTTTATCATTCAGGGCAACTCTAGTTTTTGATTTTGATATTTACTGTAATTTCACAGCTATGGACAGTATGCTCCAGACAAGTTTTTACGTTATTTAAGTAAAATCCAATAGAAGTATGCAATATTTATTAGTACTTTTGTTATTCCTGTGTCTTAATTGTAATTTTATTATAGCCATATGAATTTTCATAAACCTTTTAATTATATTAAATTTGTAATTTGACTAAGAGATCAGCTAAACTGGAATTGTAATAAAATTAGTAAGTAGAACATAAGTTTTCCTGTCTGTGATACCTCCAGGAGATGGATTTTGTATATTGAAAAGTTATACCTCTCCTTTGCTTACAGAAATGAATTTATTTTATATTTTGAGGTTTAATGAATGTGATATAAATGTATACATACTGCTCAATGTGTATATTTATATATATCTATATTTATATGTTAGCTTTGCAGTCTTTTCCACATATGGAAGAATTTTTTGAGATCATGTTTAGCTGTAGAAACCTCTCCCCCTCACTTCCCCTGAATGTGTGCGTTAGAATATACAACACTTATATAGAGGTTTACATTTATCTTGTATTTCTTCCTAGAAAAATTAGCTGCCACCATCATAGTCTAAAATAGGTCTTTAGACCAGCTGAAAGAGCCAAAAATGCATTTCTGGGAGACAGTAACTTGATAACAAAAGTTGCATATCTGGGGCTTTTAAAGTTGGTTACTTAAGTGAGATAACATGTCACAGGCTTTCACTACAAAGGGACTATAAATTTTTGCATTGCAAATCTGATTTCACGGACCACTTCTTGTAAGGGGCATTGAGTTTCTGCTTCATCTAGTGATAAAGCTTTAAAATGCATGAGTATCTGAAGATACATCTTATTCATGTTAATGCTAGTCTGGGCATTGTAAAGCAAGTGGTCAGAAACAGTCCTTTCCCTCCCCTCATCACTGGTATTTATATTTGTCTATCACTTAACTATATAAAAATAATGATTTTCATAATTGGATTTTACATGGTTATTTGTGATCTCCTTCTGTTTGTAAATAGTGACATAAATCCATAATGCTGAAGGAATTTTTAAGATTTTTTCAACTTTTTAAATATACAAGAGAAGTATAAAATAAAAACCTTATAAAGCTCTCTGCACAAAGCCTAGAATAAATCCACTGTGACTCTTTCCATACAGGCTTAATTCTTCAAATGATTCAGGCACAGAACACTCTGCAGTCAGTTGTTCGGTGTATGGAGAGCTTGTGAGATTAGGTCCTCAGCTATATTTGCTCTTGTGCATTTCCTATAAATGGAGCAGTGGATAAAATTCTCTCTTAGCTATAAAAGATTCTGATTTTAGGACAAGTTCTTGAATTTAAAGAAAAGTCATTACTTAGCAGCTAGATTTCTGTTTCATAAGTGGAAATTAATATCTGTAAATGTAATTGTTTGCTGTAAGCAGGACGGTTTCACAGTCGAGAGCTGGTAGTTACATGTTTAATGAACCATTAGCCACAGACAATAAGTAGAGTGGGGTAAATCAGTCATCAGAAAGTTAGTTCAAGAGATGAGCAGGTTATCACTAGGTTTATTTAACCAAAGTTAAGATGTTAATTCTTAGCATGCCGGCACATGAAAGGGAAATGTGATGAGCCTTGTTAGGCAGGGTGTTCTACTGTGAGAAAAGAACCAGAAAAGCTTAACCCATCAAGTTTTACTGTTGCCTGTGTATGGAAAGCTTTTTCTTAAAAGATTAGGATTTATAATTATATTACTTAAAGCATGGATTTTGTAAAGACACTTGCATGCCATTACTGGTGGGATCTATGTGTAGTACTTGAACTTCATGAATGTATTTGCTGTCTGGTCTCTGAGTCAGTCTGGTTTACTGTAGTCTTCAGATTTGGTGGTGCTGGTAATACCCCAGAGAGCCTCAAATAATGCCAGATTTTGCATTTCTGAGTTACTCTGCATTAGTGTTTTGTTTATGATAGAATGCATATTTGAAGGCAGTTTCTTGAAAATTCGCAGTGCAGTTGCTGCACTGTGGTTCCTCCCTGGAACCAGTTCTGGAGTGTGGACACTGGATTCCTTTGCTGAACAGAAAGATGAATTGCAAGAGGTAACTCCACACAGTCAAATGCTAATGAGAATTCAGTCTCCTGAGTCAGACCAGAATTAATTCAGTGTGTGCCTCCAAAATGTGTATGCTATAGTCGCTGGTCCTCAGCACTGACTGCACTGCTCTATAGAGTAGTTGCTATTGCAACACTGCTAAATATAACCTGCAACCAGTTTACCTTCACCAGTCATCAAAACTAAGCAGAGCAGTTATGAACAGACTAATAATTTCTGACATGTGATGTGTTAACAATTTTTAGACATACTTAATCATGTGTACCATGATTAAAGCTATCTCTTGTTTCTAGTCTTTTGTTTCTAGTCATTTATCTCAAGGCCACTGTCTCAAATTTACTATCAAAACTGATGAACCTGAAAGAACTGAAGGCTGTGAAATCTGCTGCAAAGCTTGTACTGAGATATACTTAAATATTAAAATAAAATATATCTTTATACAAGCTTTCTACATCTCTATACAGTGTTTTCTGAGCACTACTCTAAGTTTCTGATTTTGCTCCTTTGAAGCCTGCTGAGTTTTTGTCATTATGTTTAGTGGCAGTTGGATCAGAACTGTATTTAGTAACATCAAATGTTTCTGTTGAAGATACCGGGCAGTATTAGCAAGTATGTTAAGAAATTGCCTCATGAGAAAATAGGATTAGCAAAAAGCTAAGATAAAATCAAATAATGAATAATTTATAAATACCCCTACCATTTAATATCTTACTATTTTGAATTTGTAGTAATTTTATGGTAATTAAGCCTGCATATTACTTTGTAAATTCAATTGATGTTTCTTGAATTTGTTTTTTTCTTCATTCATGTTGTAATTCAGATTTTGTTGTGCAGTTTCTGTCATTTAAATTCTTGACCTCACAAACCAATGAAAGATCCTAGTTTAAAAAACAATTAATGTACACAAACAATCAAAAATTGCTTGATTATGCTTTATTGTTTAAAAGAGCCCTAGACTAATGATACATGCTGATACGACCAAGCAGTCTGTTGGAAGCCTCCGATCCAATATTAATAAATAATAAGGCATAACTGCAGTTTTTATTTTGCATGTCAAGAATATAAGCATAGGTAAGCAACTTAATTTGTCTCAGGACATCAGTGAAGAATTTTTTTACAGTCCTCATTATATGCTTGCTTCGAGGTACAAACCCTTACATTCTTGACCAAATAGTTTCTAAGTTTCTAAGTTAAACAAATGAAAGCTTCAGTCTCGATTAAGTACCAGTGCTTTTGGGCGGTTGTTCATGAAGACAAATATATACGAGCTACAACAGAAACTTAGGATGTGCACCATTAAATATCTGCTACTTAGTAAAGTCAGAGACAGCAGGATGACGAAGGTAGCAGGCAGTCTTATCTCCCAGTTTGGAGTCCGTGTGAAGGAAGTGTAGTGCTGCCTTGAAAACAGTCTGTATGCATAATTAAAATAGCTAAGGTCACAGATTCTTTTAGTATTCCTTGAGGATCTTGCATCTGTACATTCTAGTTTCTGCTAAATCAAAAAGTGTCAGCATTTATAATGATTTTCGAAATGAAATTATGGATCTCTGGTTTCATCTTATTTCTTTAAAGAAAAATGAGGTCAGTACATTACCTAGCATCAAAAGTGCTATAATTAACTATTACAAACATTGACATAATGCATAATAGAGCACATAATTATAAAAGGCTGGGCGTTTTTGATAGGAATTCTGAGATGGTGAGCTCTGCTTGTGTCAGTGTAAATGTTAAAATGCTATTTATCTTCTCTAAAAAATCAGGGTGTGGAATTGAAAACAAAGACATGTTTTCTGGGGTAGATGTTATTCAAGTCCAAAACGTTTCATAGATACCATTTTTTTTAAAATAAGACAACACGCTGAGACTGGCTTAGTGTTTTTTTTATAGTTAAGGAAGTTAGAAACCAATGAAGGGTGGCGGTTCAGTTGGCCATCTAATAGATCACAGTGTTTAATTTTTTTAGGAACTTAATATTAAGTTATTTAATAATATTAAATAAAATTAACAAATACTTAATAAAAAGGTAAAGAATAAGATCGTGGCACAGACATTCTCACCAAAGCAGATGTGAAAATAGAGATGAAAGAGCATTATAGTAAAATTTGTAGACATTAAAGCTTTAAAGCCGAAGCAGACTGCTGTTGTGATGTAGGCCTGGCCACCCAGGAATTTCTTCATCAATTTTTTTTTTTAACTGCAGCTCAACATATCTTTTAGCAAGTGACACAGCTTCAAGTCATCCAGAATTGATGGTGCTTTGACTAAATCAATACTGAGTTTAGATACACTAATGAAACATATGTGCCGTATTTCTAGTCTATGTCCTGTAAATGTCCACACAGCTTTTGCTTCAAGAGATAAGACCGTCTACTTTTCTTCCTAGTAATGATCAAGTCATCATTTAATATTTCCTGAGTGACCAAGTAGGTGAAATCCCATGCAAACTTACTGTTCAATATTTTCTGTAGCTCAAACCTGAATACTTTTCCTTATCCAAAGGACTCTCTATTTAATAAAAAAGATAGCAAGTAATTTTGACAGGACCAATACTCTATAAAGCTATGCTGATTGACATTAACAGGGCTCCAGTTTTAAATTTATTGCTTATTGTATAGGAGGATCAGTGTCAAACTGTGTAGTCTGTAATTTCCCGTAATAGTTTTTAAAAATATTTGACAATATTTGATTTTTCAAGTTTTCTAGAACTCTGCCAAAGAGGGAGAGCACACAAATAAATAAAGTAAAAAATGAATAACTGGCTTTTTAAAGAATTAAAATGCACCAAACAGCAGAACAGCTGTATGTCATTAGAAAGGCTCATTTGGGAACATACAGAGTTCCCCACTTTGTTGATTTCTGCTGTTTTTAAAGATATCACCAAAGATTAACCTAATGTGTTCTGTTAGTGAAATAGGATCAAACTACTCAGTGGAAATGAAATCCTTCAGTCTTTCTTCAACCTTTACTCTGGCAAAAGTCTTGTCAGCTTCAAAGTCACTTCAATTAAAACTAGTAGGCCTGAATAAAAGTGACTCCTGTAGAAGTCAGTGCGAAGGACTCATTTTCAATGAGGCAAATCCAGCTCATTGGATGTTTTGCAGACTCTTTGCTTCAGACAGACACAAGCATATTCAGGTCTCGTAGTTGTTTTCTGTTGGAGTTGTGCAGACCATATAACTGTTCCAAGTTAACTGTAAAAAAATTTTCTGTTCTTCTGTGTTAAATGATAACTAAGTTCATAGTGGACTTGCAGATTTCTTTACTTAATTCAGCAACATGCAAGACATCAATCTTAACATCTGGTTTTTAATAGCACTTGACATCTGGGAGCTCTTTTTTATTCCTGGAATGGACTAGGAACAGTAGTGATACTGGCAGTGTGTATTTTCAGGCTAAAATTCCTGTCTGTTTCAATCATAATTAATTACCAGTCGTTTTATTCAGTTTTAGTTTTTAGGTATAATTAAGTGCTAGAAATACGTTACACCAGGTAACTTTCAGAGTTTTGAAACTATAGAATGTAATCTTTAACATTTCTAAAATATTAATGGGTGAATTTTAAATGATAAATTATTTGATTTTTCAAATGTGAGTTAAATGAAAAAAGTGTTGTGCACCTCTATATTCTGAAAGCTTGGCATCGTGTCAGAATTTGGCACATTTAAACCATTAGATTTATGTTTATCTTTCACAGAATATTAATGTTTAATCATTCATTCACTATATGCACAAACACAAAGGAGATTTCTGAACAAATATATGTGTGTGCATCTGTCTGTGTGTATATAAAGAATTATTTTAAAAAACATATTCTTCAGTAGACATACTCACGGAAGAATTACCTGAACGTTTAATTTTTCTGATTTGTTTTATTTTATTTTTAACCTTAGGTTTATAATAAATAACATTATTTCTTTTATTTATTTATTGTGTATTTATTTTCTTATATGTTTAATATATTATATATTTATTATATTATCTGTATTTCTCAGTATATCTATACCAAATAATCCTTTTTGATATAAATTCATGAAATTTTTTTTTTTGTATTTACCATTTGTTATCTAGCATTAAAACTCTAGATAAATGAATGATTCTAACAATACTAAAATGAAAAAGTAAATTGTCTCGCACTATTCAACATTATGCAGCATTTACCTACTGCTTAAGTGACAGATTTGATTGATAGCATGTTGAAGTGAACTTCACTAATGACATATTTTTTGATTCTTCGGCATTTTTCTTTATCTTTTAACCTTACAGAATGTAAATCTACTTGATTATAATAATTACTTTGCTTACTTACGAGGTTTAATCTACTTCTGCTGTAAATGTTAATTTGAATTGCCTACAATTAAAAATAGATAATCTTTTAATATTTAATCTATAATCTACATCCTACACAGTATTTTAACTGGGTGGAAAAACGTTTACGGTGTTGTTCTTGTTTTTTGGTTGCCATAGATGCAGATTCTTGTATATGCAACACAGACTTGTTATGTTGTTTTCACTTGCTTGCACTGAAATAAATCATGTTTTGAACAGCCAAAATTGGTGCATGTTAACATGCACCAAAGTAACTAACCTTTTCTTCTTTCATTCCAATGCTAACTTCTTCACTGTGCATCTCCTAATGCCTGGCACACAGGATGATGAGGAGGGTATATGGGCATAGCCATTCCTATAAACCAAAGTTCCAGTTTTGTTTTGAGGGGTGAGAAACAATCTTTTATATCTCTTTTAAATTGTGATCTATTCTTATTGTTTAATTTTAAACTGCATTGAACTATATGTTTCTTGAAAAATGTGTCTGTAAACCATGTAAAAATGTTTTCTTACATGCAATGAACAATGAGAAGCTGTGTCTATGGTTTTTAATGGTTTAATTTTTTTATAGCTTGTTATGCTTTTAAAGGAAATGTAGTTCTCTGTATCTGTCTAAACATTTCCCTGTGCTTAGTAGACAAGGGTTTCTTTAAACTGATATTAACTTGCTTTAAAATAGATCATATCAAAAATCGCCTCAAGAAACTGGTAGTATCTTTCTAGACAAAGTAAGAAAGTTTGTTGCTTAAAAATGTTTGCCAGAGATTAATTATGCAGTACACTGGAATATATTATTATGCATGGAAAAAAATGAGGCTACATATTAAATCTGGTAGACAAACATCCATAAAATAGGTTGATTTTGATGTTTTAGAATAAAATAGAACTGCAGCTTATTTTGCTTAATTCCCTTTCAGTTATGAGTAGCTACTAAGTTGTCACTAGGTGTCAGGTACTGATCAGTGCAGGTCTGCGTTTTGGGCCACTTGCCTTTGAAGCTCTGCTTTGTTGCCAGCTCATCAGCCCTGTGCTCCCTTAACACTTAATTGTGCCCTAACTGTGGCAGTCTAAGAGTGTCCCGCTTGGTGGGCACCTGTCAGAAACTGTGGCTCATCTCCCAGCTCTTTCTACCATCAGAATATTTAATAATTGCAACTCTTTGTTTGCTTGCTTGCTTGCTTGCTGATTCAATTTTAAATGGCATATCATGCTTGTAGAGGTGGTATGTATGACCTCTGTGTATATGGACACACATTGCATTTGGTAACAGTACAAAACAATGTGACTCATATTCTAGCTTTTTTAGTCATGTTTTCTTCCTGTTTGCAAATAAGGAATCTTAAATAGAACCTTATCTTTTTCTTTTTCTTTTTCCACATAAAACTGTAGAAAATGATTTTTAGGTGTTGTTACCTAAATAATTAGCAGGTTTTTTAACTGCAGCTGCATGATAATAGCAGGTTAGGTTTTCATCATCGTTCTTCCACTTTCCAGGCACCGGTTTATTTCCTATTTAAAAACATACATTTATCTTGGACCCTTTTATGCAATTTCCACAGTATCGTTATATATCAAGCCCTTGAATAATACATTATTTGCTCTTTCTTTTCAAGTAAAGGGTAGGCAAAGTCTGTTCTTGAGACTGAACTCGCACTTACTCCTGTGCTCTCGTGCAGGAAAGTTTATCTCCCAGGTGAGGATTCACACCTTCTTTCCTAGGGAAAACAATCAACTTAGGTCCCAAGCTTTTCTGAAAATATGCGTAATACTTCTAAATTTCTTCATCTTCCATCTGTAAACATATCTTGGTCTTTGAGTAGAAGTAAAATTTACATTGTAAAATTTGTGAAGATAGTGCAATCCTGGAATCCCTCTAGTAGTAATAAGCACGATCATTGCATACAGTTGCTTTGCTACAAACCTGGTAAAACACCATTGTGATTAGCTGATTCAGTCTGAATTCATACCAGTATATTTATCTGATTTTGCTCATCCAAAAATATTTTTATTGGCTGGAAAAAAGTATATAACAAGTTCTTTCAAAATAGAAACATATGCATTTCTTATGATTTATTTAAAAAAAAAAAAGAGAGAGAGAGTACAGGTGTGAGTGACATGTTTTGGCAGTGATCCTGACTCATATTTTTAACTAGGATTTTTTTTTAATTCTATTCACTTCAAATAAACTACTATGACAACATCAAGCTCTTTTTCATATCTTGATACATAGCTATGATTTACAAAAAAAAATGGAGTGAGAAAAATTTGTGAACCATCCATCTAGAGTTGGTAGATGAGGTGAAAGGGCAATGTTCTCTTTCAGATTTTTTGCTTTCTCTCCATTTTATTTTGAGTTTGAGAACAGTGATTCTAAAGCCCTTCCATTCTTTGTCTCAGTTGTAAAATTATGCTTAATATTCATACGCCCCATACGATGCTCCCTGTTTTATCCATAGGAATTACTCCTTTCCTGTCCTTAGTAGAATCCAGGCCCTTTTGAATTTGTTTTGCTGTTAAAGAACAGAAGAGAGTGTTTCAGAGAATAAGGTTTTGCTCCTTCTCCCAATGTATTGTCTTCATGTCTTGTCTTCATGAATAAGGTTTTGCTCCTTCTCCCAATGTCTTGCACTGATTCTGACACTTGTGAGAGAGTTCAGCTCACTCCTCTGGCCAAAACTCTTCTCCACTAAACACCTTCCCTCTTCCCTCACTTTTTTATGGAGTTTATTTTCTGCCTTTTTAATTGATTGTTGTGTTGTGTGCGATTGCAAAAGCTCCAGGAGCAGGCTCAAGGCAAACAGGAGGAACGTGTCATGGGGAGTGCACAGGCAGTGGGAAGGCCTAGCACAGATCCCTGACTAATAGGTGCAAGATTGTTAATCTGCTTATTTCAGTAATTAGTTACTTGATTTTACTTCATTTCATGCACTATTGTGAAATAAGAATTTATTTATTTATTTATTATGTAATGTGGGCACACATTGCTAACAAATTGTCAGTAATTTTAATGGGATTCTCATAAATTCATCCTCCTCTCTGATTTTCCTGTGTCCCAGCTCTTCAAGACCATTTTTTCTCCTGCTGCCAACAATCCTTCTTTGCAAGCTGCATTTTCTTCTCTGAGGATCTTGACTGAGAAAAGGAAACAGCCTCCAGTCTTTAAAATAATAACTTCCAGTATTTACTGACTCTTATTAGCTAGTAAATGAATGACAGTTGTGGTGTTTTTTTTTTTTTTTTTCCCTGATCTACCTGGTTTGTTTCCATTTTGTTTTTCAATGTGATGCAGTCAGAGCCCTAGAAATATTTGTTACTCACATTTTTAATATCTTGTTAGCAAGTGTGCAATTAAAACATCTTTTAAAACAGCCATGTGATTCAGCTGCTAATTTTCTTGCACCTTGATTTTTCAGAGCTGAATTTGTATTTATGTGGAAATTGGTGTCTATGGCTATGAATGAAATAGATTTTTTTAAAAATGTAAAATCTACTTTTTCTCTTGGGTTACTCTATTGCCATGTTTTGATAGACAATAGCAGCATTAAAACATTTCTAGGAATGGCTTCAGACAGGATGTGGTGGAACTAGCTGTTACTTTTCCTCTTTCACTCACCTTTCATGACTACTGACAGAAACATTTAACTACAAAGACCACACTAAGAGTGTGTTTTCCATTTACCAGATAGCCCATACTTTTGGCTGAAAACTAGACTAAGCAGTGTCATTTAAATTCTTGAGAATTCATTGATTTTTTTCCTTTATTTCAGTAAACAGGAAATACATGGGTAGATAAAACATTAATCCAATTAATAAATTCATGTAATTGGCCAGAAATAAGCTTGAATCTGTGGTAAGTGGTAAGCAACCCCTTTGGAAGTGGTGTGACTAACTAGGCTCTCTGAAGAATGGTCCTCTAGTTTGTATGCACTAGTGTGAACAGTTGTTCATTCAAGATAGCCTGATAGTTGGGTATAAAGGGTGTCATGGAAAACGCTTCAGTCAGATCTTTCACCTTCTTAGACATCGAAGACAGCCAGCTAGGAGACCCATACGTCATTAGTTGCAAGCCTTGGACCTGCTCCTTTTAAGAATGGCTGAGGAGGCTCAAGTGTCACAGGAGAGCAGCATAGGATGAAGGTGGAGCTAAATACCACCTGGATGAGACTGTTATCCATTAAGAAACAGACATTGATGGGGAAATATATCCAGGGAATTTGGTAGCAAGTGTAACCATCCTATATAGCAGATTGTTGAGGCTTCCTAAAACAGGATGTCTCCCCTTCATCTCACCCTCACAAGTAGAGGGAATCATAGGGTGATATTTTAAGAACTAAGCCTATGCAGCAGTGTGTCCCGGGTACCTGAAGCCTTGTGCCTTCCAGAAGACAGGATTCATGGCACAGCTGTGGTGTGGGTAGGACATGAGCACTCGCTCTTTGCTGTCCACTCCCTACCCCTAAAGTGGAGGGAGTCACAGGAGAACCTTTGGGACCAGTTGTCCATGTACATTTGTAACAGCCATCACCACAAAGCCTGGTTTCAGAATAGTTTTTTATGCAATACTATCAAACTTATTCTTTGAGAGCTGTGAAGTAAATGAGGCATTTCAGAAGATGTGTAGGAGTGTTTGGACAAGTTTATGGTCTGTTATATCCTTAGGACAGGGCTGTCTTTACCCCTGAAGCAGAGAGGGACTGCATCATGGGCCCATCACCAAGGCAGGCCAGTGGTTTTGTAACTAGGACTATAAAGCTAGTCTCCTAAAATTGGACTTAGGAGCCTAGCATCAAGACTTTGTTTAAAAAAGCTAGACTTAGTAGCCACCGTGGCACAAGTGTCATTCAGTAAGAAGCCCCTTCGAGGCAGGAATCACCAGCAGACTGGGGGAACAGAGGCCCGATGTGTGTTCACTGGTGGCTTCTACCTGCTGGGTGGGTTTTGTGTGAGCTGCAGGGAAGGACAAGGCCTTTATAAAACAAATGCGGTGCCAGCTCTCTTGCTGGTAAGATTTGCTGAACAGCTTGCTTTCAAGATGCCCATACTTCAAAGCATAACAATTTGGTCATGTTGCTATAAACAGATATGTTTGAAGACTATTAGCTATTGTTCTGCTTTTTATTTTCATTATTTCAAGCTAAGCCTTTTTTGTAAACATATGTATTTTTTTTGTGCAGGGATATTAGCTGTTCAGCCTGTTTTGGAAAAAGCATATTGACTTCAGAAAAAGTCTCAGTAGCATGCAAAGCAATGGAAAAATAAGGAACCTGATTGTTTGCAGTGTTCATTTTAATTCTCTCATGGAGTGTGTGAATGCTTGCTCTATGCTTAATTAGCTAGATGCGTGTTGCTCTGCCGACTGGAGCCCAAGGGCATTTGGGATTTGGGATTTTTTTTTTTTTTTAGATGATTGTTGCTCTACTGCAATTTGGTTTTTTTGCTAAACAAAAGGAGGAACTTCCCCAGAGATATTTCTTTTTTTAAACTATGGATAGACTTATGCCTAGTTGTCGTCTTTCTTGTTGCAATTTTTTTTATTCATAATAAAAGATGTATGTAGCTTTTATTTTAATGGGGAAACTTTGAATTAATTTAAGTTTTTTTTTTTCCTCCTTCTTCCTTAAGGATACCATTAATAATAATAGTATTTCCAGCAGTCATTGTCCACAGTCAAAAACAGAGGATTTTTATTAAAAGTAGATTACAATTTGTTTAGATGCATTTACAAGTGTTTTTTGTTTTGTTTTTGGAGTATGCCCTGGAAATATGTGTGTCAAATGACAAACATGCGGAATGTTTGCTCTGTTTGCTATGGAATGGAAGTAACTAAAATAAAGGACTTTTTTAAAAAATTAATTTTCTATTACAGCTCTGAGAGAGCCCAATATGTTACAGAATTAAGGTCAGAAGTTGAAACCCTGGGCATGTTAAAGTCAATAAGAGTTTTATTTGTTTCAGTACTATTAAGATTTCACTCAGATCGTTAGGACTGTTTCCATGTTTTGATTTGTCCATAATCTTAGTAGAAAACCATCTGCACATATAGGTATGTATGTGTATGCATTCTCTAAAAGATTTGGACAAACTGGATATCTTTTAGTCCATCAGGCATTTATCTTATCTTACCTCTGGTATTTATGAGACACCAAATAACACTCATGTCTAGCTATAGGTTTTTATTGTATAAATTCAATAGTTTTATGTCTGTCACTTGTATTTTAGCTGTGTAAATCAGTCCATTCTGTGTGAACTTTGGCCTCGGCTTCTCCAGTGCAGGTGCAGAAGGTGTGCAAACAGTCTGGAAATGTAGCTGATGAGCTGAACTTCAAAGCTTTTGATGTAGTGAGCCTAAAGACAACACTCTCAGGGCCTACAATCATCAGCCTTGCCCTTTTATGCTCTTCCATAATAAAAATAAATAACACACTTCAGCAAATTTCAGCACCTTAGAAAGTGAGAAAGGGCGTTGTGTATGTGCATGGATAAACTTTGTTCTTCGGTAATCTTTGTTTGAGAAGTTATATTTCATGTCGAACAGGAGTAGATTATCAATGGTTTCATGCTGAAAGAGATTAAAATCTAGATACAGTTTGATATCCAAAGCTTGAAAAATTTAGTTAAAAAATGTTTCATTGAAAAATTATGAATGGCAGTTTGTTGTGTTGAACTTATTCCTACCAGTATTTGTGTGAGCTTGTGAAATGTTATTGTTCTCAGAAACAAAGACTTTCAAGAGGTTGTTTGTGAATATTAGTGTAAATCAATCTGGAGCTAATTGCACGGCCTTCCTCCTGGAAGGTCTGAGGATATTTGGAGGCAGAAATGCTACCTGACTTAATGACCTAATCGTATCAATCAGTTTAAATGACTGGGACTTTTAAATGTGCAGATTTTACAATTGGAATCTAAAATATGTGAAAAACTGTGAATTTTGAACAAGCATTAGATTTATAATTTGTTTATGAAAAGAATAATATATATACTGCAATGGAGTGCAGAATATAATGCATGGCCTTCCAAATTTCTCTAGTATTTAGTTTTTAATAAAAATAAACATATAAATATCCTGTTAGTTACAATACTATAATGCCTCTTCTTTCTTAATTCATTTTGCTGTCCTGACTGAATATGTTTCTCATTACCTCAATGAAAAGCTCTGAAAAGTGCTGATTTTTATTATAGTGATCCAGTCTCAGCAGCCGCAGGACCAGGAGCCAGGCTTTGAGACACTTGGCTCTCTCACACTTTGTGTTATGCAGGCAGTGATTTCCTGTGCAGAGTTTCAGATCAGGCAGGTGCAAGTAAATGAAACATCGCTGCAGCTTCATGTGAGTGTGATGCCCAGAGCTCATATTCAGATGAGCCAGTTACAGGCACAATAAATAAATGAATAAATAAATAAAGGCCAGAAAAGCAGTGAGCTGTTTCAGTATGTGTGAGCTACCAGCATAGCCGTGCCAAAGAAAAGGCATTGGGCTTGATGGATTATCTTGAGCCTTGAATTTGAGCCATGAGTCAGTGACTGAAACATGCTGATTTATGCATCACCTGAAGCAGAGTGCAAGGTAAAAATCTGGGAGAGATTTTTATTCATGAGATGCAATAATTTCAGTTTCTGGCATCTTGAGAATGTTGCTCAGACAACATTATGCTGTTTGTATACATGAGCTCTAGTAGCAAATGTTGATGTAGTAGATTAGAAATGCCTGTAAATAGTCCTTATTCCTCTGTACTGTCGCAATCTAATGAAGCATCTATTTAGGCATCAGTATTCTCATTTATTTCAAGAAGCTGTTTTGCTGATTGCCTCTTCTGAAGAGATTGATAGGCAAAGAGCAGCTTGATTTGCTGATGAAGTAACTGATAAAGTCACTTCATCAGCAGATCAAGATATGTTACTAATGAAGTAACGTAACACATGTACACCCCATTAGGTTCAACCTGATCTACAGAAATTGTGACCCATTTTAATTAGATAAATATATATTATATATATGTTTAAGGCCTTTAAATGTGTGCGTGAACATTGTGTTTTTAATTCGAGACTAATGCCTACCTACTGTGCTTAAGACAATCATTTCTTATTGCCTGAGAGTGCAGACCTACCCATCTGATTATTAGTATTTCTCTGGCAGAAATCACTGCCTTCCTAGACTATCAATCCCATATCAACTTCAAGCAAACTAAACTAGTGATGAACGTGGCTCTGAGCAGGTTTGTCTAACACTTTTGGGGTGGTTTAGGGAGTCCTCGGACCATGGTTCTTTCCATCAAATGTGTGTGTGAATATCCAGCCGATGGCTAGTGAAGAGCCACCACTGGCACTAATGCATTCAAGTGGAAAAGCTCAGTCCTTACTGAAAACCCTTCATTTTCAAAGGGTCTTGGACCAGCTTGAGTAATCAGGTTATTAGAATAATGTAAATTAAGCCACTGCAGTGTTCCTGTTTAACGAGTCATGCTCTGAAGCTCTGTGTTGATTTTGCAGATAGTTGTATTTTTTAATGAGATAGAAGCACAGAGGCTGGTGTAATTTACCACGTTTTCATTTTATGTATCCAAAACCCATAGTTTTGGATAGTAAAGCTGAATTAAATTATAAGAAAATCAGTTCTGCAAAACAACCTAGCCTGGACAGGCTTTGCAATAAGACCTTGGTGGACCAATCATGTAAAAGTCACAATAAATTTTGTCACGTTTGGTTCTAGCACTTGTAAATGCATTAAATAATAAATTTCAAACACAGTTCAAAACTTTGCAGATCTTAAATTCTATCTCTCAGCCTTAACGTGGCTGAGGCTGAAATCTTATTTGTTGGAGCCATCAAAGCAGCGCAGTGCTCTGACATTCTTTGTTTTACATCTGCTGACCTGGCTCCTGTGTGTGAGCTTTCCATCAGGATTCATTTTAGTTCTAAGAATATGGTCAAATGTAAATGCTGAGGCAAGTTTTTAATGATTTAGGTATTGTGTTAGCCAGGATGATTTTGATTATGGCAGTTATAGGCTTTAGGTCTGACTTGCATTGGTTCTATACCCCAATAAGGATTTATACCTGTGTAAGTAATAACAGATTCTGACATTCTGGTTGAATTAAGTTGTGTTCAAGCCTTTTAGGTGAAAAGTGCTCCAAGATTGCCCTTACATTCTTAAATGCAATTGAGTGTTATATCCTAACTATGTTAATTTGGGGGGTTGGCGGGGCGGATGAAGAGCTTTATTCCTTTTGTAAAGATTCTGATAATTTATATATTTTAAAGAAATTTCTGGTCCAATGCTGTACTTGCTTTAAATGTCATTCTATAGAAAGACAATAGTTAAAAGATGATTAAGGGACTCAAACATCGATCACAGGAGGAAAGAACGTGGAGCTGGGCTTGTTTAGCCTAGAGAAGAGAAGATTGAGGGGATCTTATATAAAAACACCTGATGGGAGAATATGGAAGAAGTAGAATAGAGAAGAGGATGGGGTCAAAATCTTCTCAGTGGTGGCCAGTGACAAAACAAGGAGGTACAAGGAGGTAATGGGTACAAACTGAAACACAGGAAGTTGAATCTCCGTATGAGGAAGAACTTAGTTCCTGTGAGGGCGACGGAGCCCTGGAACAGATTGCCCAGAGAGGCTGTGGAATCTCCTTCTCTGGAGATCTTCAAAATCTGCCTGGATGTCACCCTGTGCCACGTGCTCTGGGTGTTCCTGCTTGAGCGGGGGGGTTGGACTAGGTGACCTCTAGAGGTCCCTTCCAACCTCAACCATTCTGTCATATGTGTTATGTGTTTGGATGAAAATTGCAACTAAATTTTCCCAGAATATGGAAGCCTGTAAAGGCAGAATGACTTAGCACCTGGAGAAAATTTCTTATGTGTATATATATATAACATATTCACATGTATATAGATAGATATATAGTAAGCTCTTTCCACAAGTAAATTATTATATATTTTTCAGCTGCATACATTTTCTTTAACAGTTGGGGAAATTCATTAATACTCATCTGCACGCTGCCTTACGAGAGCATCATGGTCACGCAGTAGGGTAGGGTTTGCTTGTGCAGCCTTTTATATACAAAAGCCATTCAAAAACAGACTTAGCCAGCTGGAAGATTTGTAAACCACAAACTGCTTTTGCATTAAATATAATGTATTTGGCATTTCGCTTTGTTTCTAGAAGTAGAATACTGGTTTTAGGAAATTTTGTCTTCTCATGGCGTCATCTGGCATTTTATTTATTAACTGCCAAATAATGTTTTTTTGAAGAAGAAAAGCATAGTAGATTATGCCAGCACAGTCCCAGAACTTACAGTGCTGTAGCTTACTAACACCGGTAAAGTCTGTCTTTTTCCATTGACAACTTCAAGGACAAAATTTCTTACCGAAACTACAAAAACAGAGAACTCTGTTCTTCTCATTTTCATTATTATAAATCACTTTTCCAGTACAAAGCAGAATATAATGACAGAAATGTAAATCTAAAGCACTTCTGCTGCATTTAGCTATTATTATCTTGGAAAAGTCTTCCCAGATAATGACTTGTTAGTGACTGGCCTCACTTGCGATGTCTGATAGAACATAATCTTAGAAAATACTTGTTCAAAGTTCATTTTAGCAAAACATTTTTGTATGGTCTGCAAGATGATCAAGCCACCTCATCTTACCCATCAAGGCCTATAACACATTGTCATTCAGATCAGTTTATTTCAGAAAATGAAACTCAGTAAGTAAACAGATTAAGCTATTTTTTCATGGCTTTATTATCTGAGATCAAATATATGCATGCCATGCAGCTTTTACTGGGATCCTGCTAGCAAGAGATAACTAGTGTATTTCTCCTGTTATCCAAGAACTGCACTCTCTCTCTTTTTTTTTTTTTTTTTTAACATAATCACTGAATTTTTGAAACACATGTTCTTTTAGAATCTGGCAATACACATGAAAAAAAGAAATCTCAGTCCAAATTAATGCAAATGCACATGTCCAGAGATAAAATGTTCACATGATGTAGTAGAAGAGCAAAACAGCCCCAGACTTTAAAAGCTGTAGTAGATACTGTCTTTGGAGCTTTTTTACCTGACTGCACTGTGCTTGCTGTAATTCATAGCAGGTTCAGTATTGATATGATAGTGCAGTTTCAGCAAGCTTCAGTTTAAGAGAAATACTGTTTATCAACCAGACTCTTTTCCTTAGGAAAAAATAGTAATGTGAAACCTCTAAGCCTGAAGCAATGGTGTTTGACAAATTAATGCAAATTAATGGGATTAGGCTGTTAAAAATATTATTTACTTATTTACTTATTGTTTTATTCTACATTTTTTTTCCACAAAGAGAGGGCAGAGAGCGTAGAGTTTGCAAGAACCTAATATTCTCTTGGCAAATATTTTGAAGATTAATGATCAGGTAGCTCCAACACTGTTGTTTTTAAATGGTGACAGATGAATAAAGGCTTTGTAGCAAGGAGAAAACAGGTGCTGAGATGCAGAATGATTTATTCTGTGTATTTTGAGGGTTTTTAATAGCAGAAAAGCTGCTTTCTTGCTCAGTGGCTATCTGTGCGCTGCTTTGTGCTGTCAGCTAAAGACCCCCTTGCTTGTGACATAGTGTTAAAAGTCCTTCTAAGATGCAGCTTAACAAAGCATCATCCGGGATCCTGATCCTTGCTCTTGATGTGAGAGGATGACTGCCAATCACTCGGGACCATAAGCAGATAGGCACTACCCTGACTGGCCTCCGGGTAAATTCTTGTTTGCATTTCCTTTACAAAAAGCCTGCGGTTGTTATTACACCTGCTGGTGTTCAGTGTCACTGACCTCTTGCCTAATGTACAATCAGGTGCTCTTTTTTAACAGGCAAACTGGCATTCAGCCCACTTAAATTAGGTTCATTTGTCATGTACTCCTATCTGCCAGCAAGCAAACTGGGGAAAAAGAGGTCAAAGTAGGGATTTTTCAAATGTAAATGTTTCCTGGAAACTGCTGTTGAAACTTAGATGTGTCATTCAGAAGGCATGTTACTGCCTGCCTGCTTTCTTAAAAACTAATTGCCTTAAGATTTACTTTTCTGCAAGTCTTTGCAACAGTTTTGTGTGAAGTTGTTATGTACGTATTTTTACTGCCAAATATTGTTGCAAGCAATAAATGAATAACTAGGCTATGTTAAAAGCATATTTTGCCCAGATGCTGCTTTGAAATACTGGATTAAAATGGAAAAGTTAATTTAAAATCTTTTATGGGAAGTGGTATCACGCAAAAGACTAGGTTGCGTTGGCAAGTTTCTTGTTGCAACTGGTGCTTTCATGTATGCGATGTATACAAATATATAATGTTGCATTCTGTCAATTATTTCATTTTGTCTCCTTTATTTTATTTATTTATTTATTGATGGATTTAATCACATGGCACTCATATGAGTAACTTGGTGGATTGTTGGTTCTGGTAGGAGGCCATTTTACTTCAAAAAAAAATTTTTTTTTGGGTGGTAATTAAATTCCCGAAGAATTGTGTGGACTCAGGCGAATTACTAAATATTTGAATGCCTGTGGCAATACTATGGATTTGTTTAAGTTAAAGAGCCTGGAATTAAGATTATTGCATCAAGATGTAGCGATCCACAGTAAAAGGCATGGAGCGTGGTGAGTTGGGGGCAAGAAGTACTTGCTTCTTCGTTATAGAATAATAATTTAGTTTTGCCAGTTATTACAAAAGAACTGAAGCTTTATTAAAAAAGCTGTTCAGCTGTGCTAAACTCCCAGAGGTAATAATATTGATTCTTCTGCTGTCACATTTCCACTATCTGTAAAAAGGAGAGAAGAAAATTTCAGGCTGGTGATCGATCAGTCAGGAAGAGATTGGCTATGAAATGGGGAAGAGGCTTTCCGAGTATGAAGACTGACATTAAAAAAAAAAAAAAAAAAAGTGTTCTTTGAACTTATGACTATTGTGTGTGATTGAGAGAAGCTCCCTGGCTGTGTGCATGTGCTGCCAGGCAGGTGCAGTTAGAGAGGAAGAGCTCTAGCTTTAGCACGAGGATGGGAAGGCTGAATGTGTGAGATAATGGAGTGAAAAACTGAATGACAAAATAAGTTACTTGGTTATATCCAATGAAAGTAGAAAGTAAATTATATGCCAAGAGCTAGTTCTACAGCTAGAATTAGGACCTGGAGGTAACAGCAAAAGACTGAGAGATGTAAAAATGGTCTTGTTTCCTTACTCTGAGTTATCCTTCGGTTGATCTTCTCCGTCATTTCTATTGAAGTTCTCTAAGTCTGTCTCGTTTCCGCTAATCTCTGGGCAGTCCCACCTGTGAACGCCATTTATTTACTATGTCTTTGCTCCTAGTTCATAATCTTCATTCTCTTTTCAGCTCCAACTAATTTTCTCCAAATTAAAATCTTGGCTATTCCCCTCTCAGGTATCTTAGCTATCTATGAGTAAATATGGCCAAAACTAGTAATTTGTTTTTCTGTTTGCTTGCTTTCGTGATCTCTGCAGAGAATACCAGCACATGACCTTTATAACATTATCTGCTAATCATTGTTTCGATTCCCCAAGTAGCAAAAGTGCCATAAGCCGTAGCTTAATTTTGCAGGAAAGTAAAATGAGCAGCAGCTCAGCAGACAGCTGAAATCCCCAAGCAAGAAGCTGGAAGGTGGTGAGGTCAAGGTCAGAAAGGAGGTCCAGGTTTTATTTTCACCCTTGTTGTATCTGTGATCTGCTAGAGCAGCTTTTGTTTTTGTGACATTGACTTTAAACTATGAATGTGCAAACCCATTTAGATAATTAGCTTCAAGCTTATGGAATAGGACACAATTCTTTTATTCATGGTTCAAGGTAATAGCTAATGCATATAATCTATGTCTGGCTCTCTAGATGAGACATCCTCCTCTACTTTTACTGCAAAATAAACTGTCTGGGATTTAATATGGATGGGAAAAAAGTCGAGGATTTCAGTTGGGAGAGATTTGAGTAACAAGTTGTTAATATTGAGTGCACTGTAGAAATTTGTTCCTATTATATCAGAAATGACTGCAGGAGTTGTAGTGTGTGGTGGAGGAAGAATTTTGGATCTTGATTGCCAATTTGGAAGGCCACTGCTGAAGGCAATCCTCTCAAAACTCTTGTTCTCACTTCAGCAGTTTCTGGCAGATGTGGGCTTCTGTTGTACAGGATAGCTTGTATGATATCAAAAACAGGACAAAAATTTGGAAACAAGGAGAGCATTTGGCATTTATTAATCTGTAGGGCGTGCACACAGATTACTAAACCTTGTGAGGTGAATGTCTCTGTGCTCTACAGACAATAGTCAAATGCTTTACAGATTTAGGAGAAAGAATTCCATTTTTAAAAAAAGACAAAGGAAATCTTAACATAAAACTGAAATGGGGAATAATATAATATCAAGGATTACCTTTTCAAATCTGTTCATGCACTGTTTTCTAAATAAAAAGCCCCGTATGGACGGGTTGATTGAAATAGTGAATCAAATGCAAATCAAGCATCACCAAAACTTTGTGCACAATGTGTACAATGTTTGTTTTCTATGTTGTATTTCAAATTATTTTCCATAACTGTGACTCAGTGCATTTACGTTTGTTATGACTTGTCTTACAAACTGTCAATGTGGCTTACATGCTTAGAGATTTCAAGAAATATACTCTTGATAGCTGCATTTTCCTGATTTGAAATGTAACAAATTTCCCTCTTCTGGTGATTTTCTTAGAAATGTACACTATTTGCATTGCTGTGGTATGAGAGATGTTTCATGGCAAAGAATATGCCTGAGATTCCAGGATGCCATCAAAGAATTCCCAGTGCTGGTTTTGGTTCACTGGATTTAAGCGTTCTTTGTCAGGACTGAAATCAGCCCTACCAGATCCCAGATCAGGTCTGAAGTGTTTTCCCAAGGATTTGCCACTGGTAGTAGAAAGAAGGTCTGTTGCCCAGAAGCATTAAAAGTATAAACTCAGCTATTTTGGTTTTGTGGGTAGGACAGTGCTGTTTACTGAGTTTCCAGGTAGGAATCTGAGTGGGTTATCTAACACTCCATAAATTACTCTTTGGCCATAAGGGGAGGAAAAAAAAGAAAAAAAAAGGGATACTTAGATTGTCATCATTAGAAAGTATTCAACTAGTCGATCTGCATATTTAGTACAATAGTAGAACAATATTATAAAAATAGGAGATGACTCTGCAATTGCCTTTTTATATGGAAATATATTTTATCATTCCTATTTATTTACACCGATTTCAAGGAAAACTCAAAAATTGCCTTGGTATATGCATTACATTTTGAGGGTTTATTTTTCTGTAGGCAAGTACACTCTGAATCTGAAAAAGTAAATATATTGTGCTGCTTGGAATAAGGATTTCCCAATAGTTTTAGATTCTGAGTGCTTGAAAATCTGGCATCCCTTGAAACATAAATATATCAGTATTTGGGGCAAAAAGAATAAATGACATGGTTCTAAGTTTAGTAAGATTTTTAATGTAGTATTTTATCTGCCCAACAAATTCAAGGAAGTCTTAATCTGAATGCCTTTGGTCCATGGGCTTGACTTTCTTGCCAGGGTCAGGGGTTTGAGTAGTTGTGCCAAAGCTTTTTATTTATTCCTATTTGCCCACACAGTTACTGGAAGCTTTCAGAGTCAATCATTCCAATCACTCATACCTGAACTGAACCCACATGAATGTAAATCCATTTGGCATTTCCCCATCCCATTTAATTTTCATAATTAGCTATTTGATTTGTGTCTTTTTTGCAGGCATAATCAAATAGCGTTTAACATTTTGTGGGACCAGCTTGACCAGCAGCACCCAAAAATCTCAGAATATGTAAAAGAAGAAAGGGGATATAAAAGATCTGGTCAGAAATAGGGCCTCAGTTTGCTGTTCCTGTACAGTTTGAGCAGAACACGTGTTTGCTGGCGTACGTGTTCATGAATGTCTCTTTAACTAGCTGTGTGGTATGAGGGCCAGCACGATGAGGTAGCGCATGCCAGCTTTCCTTCCCAAAGGATCTAGTTGTTCATATTGGCAGGAAGTTTTACTTACCAAAGTGGTTAGCAACTGGCAAAGTGAGCACATCCAGGTCTGAAGTATTCCTTACACACAGTTTTTCATGGGAATTTCTGATGTTAACAAAGGTACAGTATGCAGTATGCTTAATATTCTGTTTTATTTATCAAGGCAAAGTAACAACTGTATGAGTAAGGTCAATACAGTAAAAATTATTTTAGGTCGAAGGTCAACATATTGGTCCTTGTGGTTTGTTGTTTAAATCTTCAGGGATTTTACATATTAGCAACTATTTCCTGGAAGCAATAGGAATGATGTGAATTCCTAGAAGGATTTTCACTTTTCATTTTCCCTATCTTCCTTTCAAAGCAGAATGATACTCATCCTCCTAGAATTAGTTTACTCTATTGTAATCTTTAATATTTATATAACTTTTAAAGATCCTCATGTGCTGCATGCATTAAATAAGTACACCAAACTCACTGTTAGAAAAACTAAATAAAACTAGAGCATTTGGAAAGTTTCATGTTTACAGAATGGTTATTTTCTTCTCCTTTCACATCCCCACATCTCCTTGCACCACATATATAGCTGGAGAAGGTCTTTATTACAGTGCTAAATCACAAGGACTTCTCCTTTTTCTCTTGTGGAGATGATGTCTTAATGCACTGTCCTGTGGTGGACCTGATTTTTTTTTTTACTGCTACATTCTGTTTAGAGTATAATTTTTATCTAAATTGCATTAGTAGAACATGATTTATGTCCACTGCATATAAGAATATTTTTTCCCATATAATTCATTGAATGATAAGACTAGTTCATGTTCTTATTTAAAAAGCTGTTGTAAGCTTATCTAACCCCCCAAGGGACACAACTATCAGTATAAAGGTAGCAGAAATAGTTTATTTAAAAAATGCTTGCTGTTAATGCTATTGTTGTCAACATTAAGGTGCACAATACTCTATCCTAAAAGTTTTTGCTGGGACAATGCTGTATTTAGTAATTTGAGATGATTACAAGAGCTTGGCTGTTGAAAGAATGTCTGTGCAGAGAAGATCAAGGTGCATCACCTGGAGCATGAGGCCTGGCTTTGGCTCGGAGCTGCCACTCAGAAAGGGGAGCAGAAGACTTTGAAAGAGCCTTGCTGGTAAATCCATCCTTTCACCTCAGTTACAAGCTTTCCTGTATGTGAAGTTTAACTGCAGATGATTTATTTCCACAACAAGGCTCCTGTGTTAGCAG
>NW_010584445.1:190667-207384 GCF_000705375.1 Tinamus guttatus | reverse complement strand
CTTTTGTTCTTTGATTGAAACATGAAGAAAGATGTGCTGGAGTCAGATAAGCATCACTTCTAAAGCAGCTTTACCTCCCAATTTGCTGCTCTTTGTAATATGACTGGTAATAAGGAATGCTGAAATTGATCTTTGTACTCAAACTTGTTTGAATTATAATCTTGCAAGATATGTGTAAACCTATCTAAATAATTCTTTTTTATATGTATCTCTGCTTCTTCAGTCAAAAAGCGGTCGTGACACTGTACACTAAAAGGTACAGAGTAGGAAGACACTTGTCAATAGTTCTTTGCAATTTCTTCTTGTCATCCCTTAAGATTGTGATTTGCTGATTTGTGTTTTTAGAGCCTGTTAGTCTCTCTCTCTCTCTCTCTTTTTTTTTTTTTTATCTGAAGTGATTTGTGACTGGACAGCAGTAGTTTCTTTTATCTTCCTTTCCAAAGCTGCACTTTGGAAATGTGCAGCAGCAGATTAATCCCCAAATACCTTGGTTCAGCTTTCACAGTTGCTGCCAAGTAGGCCTTCTTTCACAGACCTTTTAGACTTCATAGTTATAATTAACAATTACTTACAGCAAGTTTGAAAGGGAATGAAAAGGTAAACTTAATTGATACAAAATATTGAAGAAAATAATCAACATGAAAAATTATATGAATCTCTCCATTTCTTAATTTTTAAATTTGGTGGAGGAATAATCTGTTTTGGCAGATAGTGAAGATTTTCAGAATTTAAGTAGGGCTAAAGGAATGCAAAGATCTGTTTTCTTCCAGTTCTGTTTTTTTTTTTTTTTTTTTAATGTACAATGATGAATAGTATACCTTTAAAAGTTCTAGTGTCTTTTTGAATCCACTGGATGCCATTTAAATTGCATTAGGAATGAATGGGGCCTGATGAGATATATTAGCAAACAATTCAGATGAGAAATACTAATCCCTCAGCTTTCAAGTGATTTTAAAGAATGTGTGTCATTGCGAAATTTTATATTCAGGGAACTGAGCTGGTAAGCTCTTCAACTCACCTCAAGTGTGGGTTTTGACCATTATTGAAATTGTTGTTCAGTTTCAGTTCAATGAACAGCGAAAATTTTTTTTAATAATCTACTTCTTTTATTGTATTTAAAAATATAAATATTGGTGTTTATAATACCAATACCATATAAAATGCTATTTTATATTTACAGCACACTCAAATTTGCATTTTCGGTTATTTATAGGAGTTGTCTTATGCATCTCTGTGAACTACCTGTTCCTGGTATTGTTTCAAAGATTAGCTGCTGCCTATAAATGTACCCACACCTTTGTCCAACACCGTTCATGTTTAGCCCTCAGGGTCACTAGCTAATACATTTGCTGTAGTCAGGGGAAAAGATTCCTATCAGGACTAAAACTTTGAACAAGACATGTTTCTTCTTAAGTTGATAGCAGCCAAATCAAAATCTTAAATTACACTCCTCTTCTGGAATGATGTTTGTACAAACTTTATACGCTATGTTACTCAACAGACAGTCTTCTAAAAGAGTATGGGCAGTCTTTTATACATTAAATAGACGACTTTATACTGCTCCTGGGAGGTGGTTAAATATAAATTTGATTTACTGAAATGCAGAATTGTATTAATTGGATTGAGTTAATGTTATAATTTTATGGGATTCATCTATAATTTATTTGGAAGATCTTTCTGGTATGCAAATAGGAGCTAATTAAATTCAGAAGTAAACAGTTTGTGCTTAATAGGTTTTTTTTCTCCCCCCCCTTAGAAAGAAACAATAATGGAGAGAATCTTAAACAGTTTTAAGAAAAACACATATATTTGTCTACCTCTGTGAAGGTGCTGATTAAGCACTCAATAGGTAAAAACTCTGCCCAGAAAACTGACAGCAGAAGTTCACATTCCCAAAAATATACCCTAACAGATCATATGTTCCTCATTTGCCTTGTTGTTGATTTCTCTCTGCCATTGTTCTGTTAGAGACACCTTTCTTGGTCAAGGTGCTCCGCACAAGGGAGCTCTGATGACTCATATGAGTAGAAGTAACAGTAGTAATGGCAGTAATTATAGTAATAATACCACTAATAATAGTGATAGTATAAGATTGCCATCTGTAAAGATACTTATTTCTACTAACATTTTAAGCTAAGAGTTACTTTCTGTTTTGGTGAGTTAGAGTGGTTTGTATTGGGAATATACCCAATTATGACACTTTGAAGAAACATAATTTTAGCTGGTTGTAGTCTGTTTATGTGGCCAGCTGCCACAGAGCAGTTACAAATCTGAAGAAAGCGTTCCTTTGGCAACTGGGAAAATTCGAGGAAAACTGGAAAAAATTGACAAACTCTGTGAAAATATAAATACAGTCTCCACAAAATTAGAGAATATTTCTTCTCCGGCAGGGAGTTTTGTTTTATCCAATAATGTCAACAAGTTATTCTTCCCCAGCACATCTAACATGCAACTTAATTTTTTACCAGAGGTGTAGAACTGCCTTCATTTGAGCCTTGTTTCCTTACTCAGAGCTAGTGCTGACCTCCCTGGTTCTTCCTTCTGTTTGCTTCTGAGAATGGGAGCCTGCGTGACGTTTGTGACCATCTACCATGCAGAGGTTCTGGAAAATAAGGAGAAAATCAGACCAATGTTAGTGGGAGAATCTTGGGAAAGAAAAGATTGAGTGAAATATCAAGGGATTGTTCTGGGAATGCGAGGAGTTTAGAATATACTTAAAGGGAAAATTATGCTTTGTTTAAAATCTCACAAAATTGTAATAAGGCTCCAGTACATTTCTGAAAAAAAATGGCTCTGTGTCAGCACCAACTAGTTAGCCAACTCACATGAAAAGCAATTAGAGCATCACTGATTTTGAAGTGAATTTTGGACTCTCTTCCTTCTGCACTGTTTTCAAGAAAATGCTGAAAGATTTGGGCATGGCTACACGCACTGTATCCATTATCACTCTTTCTCTTTTCTTGTATGTTAGTGAATGTAAACGAAGACATTTTTAGCCTCCCTGGTTTTCATTCAGTTTTTCAAACAAAGCAGTAGTGACTAAAACAGCTCTATCAGCCTCTCAAGGAGGCCAATTTAAGCTTTGGCAACTTGCCACAAACATAAAAAATACTATTTATTTATTTGCTGGGAGGAAAGTGAGAAGAGGCAAGTTCTTATTTCTATGATTTTCTTTAATAAAAATAAAAGCTCTCCTAGCTTGAAACCTTATGGAATTCTTAAATAGTAAGTCATTCTTGTTTACATTTCAAATATAACTGAATATTAAGAATTAGCAGCATTGAAAGGAGGTTGCTAATTTGAGTACCCAAATCCATTGTAAGGTGGAAAAGAATCTCTCAGCATTTGATAGAATCATAGAATCATAGAATGCTTAAGGTTGGAAGGGACCTCTAGAGGTCATCTAGTCCAACCCCCCTGCACACGCAGGGTCACCTAGAGCACGTGGCACAGGACTGCATTTACTTGTTTTGTATTTATATCTCAGGGAAGACAATTCTTATGTTTTGACTGCATATTTTAGTCTAAAAAATTAACATAACTCTTGATATTTAGCATTTTGTCCTTGTTTGAAACAATATTTGATCTCAAAGATGAAACCCCACTTTTAATTTTGTGTGTACAGTTTTAACTCTTAAAATCTTGAGTGTGTGCCCTGCTTTGTTGCAGGGTGTGATCCAAATCCAAAAGGCTCTTCTTTCAAGTGCTCATCTTAGATGCAGTTGTGATTGAGTAGTTTTTTCTGATGGGGTTTCAATGCATAGTGATAAAGGGACCTGTCTGAGTTTCTGAAAACACTTTGCAAAATTTACACATCTGAATCTAACCCACCAACTGCGTATGTTGATTTAAAATAAAAATCATTTTGTCCTACTGTGAATAAGAAAGATAATGCCTTAACATGTCCTTGGTTGTTAGTTTTCATGCTATAAAAAGTAATGGCATTCTTTGTTATTTTGGTTTTTCTTTTTCTTGGAAGCACTGATTTCACATTTATTTGCTTTTGTCCTCTAATTACTGTTACTGTTCTGATTTCAAAGCACAATTATAACATTTCCACAGCGTTAGGCATCTATTCACCAAGATATGTAACTATGTATTTTTTCATTTGAATATAGTGAGCGTTCCAAATACTTAATCCACTCTATATACTCAAATATGTTTGAGTATTCAGCTACAGAAGTTGCAAGAATCCAAAATGCATATTTTAAAGTTATAGGATCATCTGTGATTTTCATCTTTTAGCATAATTTTTAAGCCGTATGGTGCTTCCTTTGAAACACAAATCAGGGATTTTTGATGATCTAACAAAGTGCACAGTATGGAGGAGGGACTGATAAAAGGCTTAGAAGCAGATGTGAGTCAGAATGCAAGTAGTCTTATGTATCATGGATAAGCTATTAACAGGGATCCTTTGAGGAAGGTAATATGCTGTTGATTTTAAAGGTTAGCAGTAGCATCCTGTTGGATATTATACTTCTAGGAATTGATATAACTGCAAAAACTGTACAGACTGTGAGCTTATTCCTATTCTTCTGGCATTAGTAGCATGTCTTTAAGCATTACACGACCCCCAGTTTCCCAGGTGACCTCTGCTATTGGTAGGTAGGTTGTTCTGATAGCATCAATCCTAGTGAAATAAGAGCTGACATGTGAGTAAGTCCTGTGGAGCAAGGAAAGATTCTTACTATATACTTTTCCATGCTGCCTAACATAATAATTTCAAGCATTCACTCTAGGTGAGGTGAACAAATGCAGTTCCTTTATTCCAGTTTAATTTCTAGCTTCTCATTAGAACACTTAGTAGTTTTTATGAAATTTTCAGTGTTAATGCTTAAAAACTGTGATTCTATAATGCAGGTAAATCTTGACCTTTCATGCATTTTCCCCTTAGCTACTTATTCCGTCATGTTAAATTTTGTTCTAGTTTTTAACATGACATCCATTTAGACTATTGATTTATCTTTTGTTCCAACATATTGCTTTACCCTTTCTGAACTAATTTTGATATTGCTACTTATAGGGTGGGAAAAAAAAGAGGAACAGCAAAAAGTTAGGCTGCTTACTGTACTAATAGCGGTCTCGCCATTTTCAACTTGTGTTCAGATTGTCACGTTTATCCGAGGAGGAAATGTAAGGAAGAGAGGGTGACTCTTAATTTCATAACTAATTCAGGTAGTAATTTTCTTGATATTCTGTCTCACTTAAAAATTTCCATTGTATTTTTGGCTGGAGTCAGTATGTTTTGTTTTTTTCTTGCAGTATTCAATCATAGTTTTATATAACTTTTGTTGATTTTACTCAAAATGAGGTGCGGCCTAAAGTCTCTTGGTTCAAATATATACATCATTTAAAGAGAGGATAGATACCCTTCTGGATGGCAAACATTACAAAGGCAAACTACTGTCATGTGCCCTTATAATGTTTCTAAAGATGATTTATCAAACAATTAGTGAGAATTTGCTCATATTTATTTTCTAGTCTACAAGTGTTCTTAAAAGTTGTCTTTAATTCTAAAATAGTAACCCCCATGATTTCCTTAGGGGAGAGAAGGTGGAGACGTCTGCTTCCCAGGAAGCAGTGTTTGAAGTAGGCATGCTTTACTTTTGCAGCATGGTAATGAGAAAAATGTCACTGGAAAGAAAGGATAAGACATCATAAAAAAAAAATTGTTACTAGATGCTTTACATATTTTTCCTGGATACACTTCCTTTTTAGTGCTTATAGATATGGTTGGATATATGGTCATCCTCTTTCATGTGGAATTTTTGCTAGCACACACTTAAAATAGTTTATTAATTGGTATCTGGATTCTTCATTTATCATTGTTGTGGAAGTAGATTGTTTTCATACTGTCAGTATTAGTAGTTGGACGTATGCTCAGTACTAAAATTGTGTGAAAATGATGATTTAAAAGAACAAATTACCACAAGTGAAAAAGAAGAAAAAAAAAAAAAAAAGAAAAAATTAGACCTGTTTTGATATCTTGTTTTAGTAGCCTAAACTTTATATAGCTATTTATTTTTATATAGAGTAAACTTTATTTTAGGAACAAAATTAAACTGTAGCTTGTGAACTAAATTAAATATTGGATTTTCTTATGCAGTCTGTTGCTATGCTTTCCACACAAACATATGAAAATGTGAAGCAAAGCTTTTAACTGGGAAACTAAGAGAAGTTTCTGATGTTGAATGAATCACTTTTCCTTCTAATGACAGATCAGGAAGATGATTTAATCTTACAGTGAAAACGAATGTTCTACTGACAGGTTCACATCAACAGATTAGACATCCATCTTAAGACATTTTTATCCTACTGATTCATTCTCTTGGAAGAATGTAGACTTTCACTAATTTAGAAGTGATTTGAAGTTGGTTGTTGAGATTCCATCTTGTATCTGAAACTTAATTGGGATTATGTTACCTGAGAGTGACGATTTTTAATAGGTATGGTTCAAGTCATGCTACAGAAAATGAGTAAGCAGGTCCTAATGGAAGGAACTAACATATATACACATATGTAGCAAGCAGCTGTAAGGCAAACGTCCGGATAATGCATCTGAAGAAAGAGTTTATACAAAAAAGTAATATTAAAAAAATACTGCTGGTTTATGTCCATAGAGAATAGGCAGATGTATATAAACCATCCTCATACCTGGAGCACTTCACAACTTTAATTCCAAGCAGCAGCTGAGATCATTTGTTATGTTTGCATATTTTTGATGGACAAAGGGAATAAATACTTTGGGATCCAAACTTGGCTAATGCTGAGTATTGCTGTGAAGCCTAGTACCATCTTGATACATTTCAGACTTAACTCAAATTTTTTAATAAAACCTGGAAATGGAGATACCATTTAAATTTTCCATTGAAGCAGAACTAACTTCAAAGTTAGATCAGATTGCTTAGACTCTTGTGAGCACTGAGATACTATTACTCAGACCTCAGACTACATGGCCAGTAGAATGTATGGAAAGGCTATACAGACAGGCAGTATTGAAATAGAAATAGCTTATGTATGTATCTTTGTGTGTCTGCATTTCATACAAGAAAGGATGAAGCAAGAATGTTCTGGAGGTGATGATAAACTGCCAGATGTAACCAAAAGGTCCTTGCTGGCATCATAAAATACTGTGAAGGATATTTCTGCCCTTGCCTTGCCTCCTAGCTGCATGGTCTTTTTGACAGAATGCTCAGTTTACAGATCAAACTGACCACTAACTTTTACCAAAAAAGATAATAATGATTGCTTTGTTGAATTCCGTGAGCTTTTCCAGCTCACCACTTAGCCAAATGAATAGTAATGCTGACAAAAAGCAGCTGATGTGAACGGTATGGCTGGAACTGGGAGGTGAGAGGGGGCCATAGGAAGGCAGGATGTCCTTTTTTAGCAGCAAAGCAGATAGACTTCAGCCAACTGTAAGATGATATCCATTGGCACTGACTGTAGTATTTGTAGTTGCTACATATTTATGCTGCTTTGCACTTTGAATTCTAATATGTTCAACCAATATGGTCGTCTTTTTTCTTTTGAACAGTTCACTAAAGTTCACTAAAGGAAGGTATTTACATTTCACCTACATAACCAGTTCTTTAGCAATCAAATACAAATTCATCCTGCAACATCTTTACAGATTCAGCATGACAAAAATGGAGTTTCTTCTGTCATTGCAGGCCATAAATGATACAGGCTATTCTTTCTTCTGACAGATTTGAGGTGTCCTTTCTTATGTATAGCACTTGACAAATAATTTCTGACCAGAAGCTGAACTTCTGTAACAAAGTACCCATTCATTAGACATGATATTTCCTGGATATCAGATGAGTATCTGCAATAGTGTTTATCAAAGGAAAGATAAGATTCCTCCTTTCCCTCTAACTGAGCCAACCCCAGGAAGAAACAAATTGGGAAGTTCTGTAAAAGAGTTTGGTATCTTATTGCAGATAGTTAAGTGAGTTGCTTTTCACTTTATGCATTCTGTTCAGCTGCACCTTACTCACTAGCAATAGATGTGTTTACCTAGAACCATACTAAAATATTTTAATATTTAAATGTATTAGTTATGCATACAACTAGATTAGCATTGGTTTTACATATACATTCTTCCTAACACCTACAGAAGTGAAATTGCTGGTGTTCTCCATCTTTTGGACCTAAATAATCATAAATATGTTCAGAAAGAGGAATATAAATAAACAAGAAGATATGAAGAAGTGACAGCCTTTGGTCTGTTGTAATTTGCATACCAAACTTAAACTTTAGACTTTAAAGCCTAGCTCCTCCAGTTCTCAGTAAAACCAAGAAAAGTCCTTAGAAATCCTGTAGCTTGCCCAGACAATCATAATGTGGAAGACAACATGATTTCTGAGATAATGCAAGCTGAACAGCATTTCCTTATGACACTAAACTTTATAGGTCTCACAAATAATAGAAAGTCTTCTGAAGGAAAACATGTTTTTCCCAGATTTCTTTATGGGTGTGATTCTTTCCTGCTAGCATGACAATAAAATTTATTCAGATTTTAAAAGATTAAAAGGAGGCTTGGAAGTTATAGTTTATAGGGAGGGTCTAAAAGAGTAAGCTTCACGCTTCTCATGGCATTTGAGAAATCTGTAAATGTGGGGTTTGCGTCATACTACACCAGGGGATCTTGCAAAAAAATGGCCAAGCTAATTGCCTGAAGTGTTTTGATTGAAGCATGATCCGTTTATTAGTGAAATCCTGCCTTGGGCTTATATTTAAATCACGTATGCATGTTGCATTTATAATGAACAATATTTTTAATGAGGACTGATGCAGAGAATTTTAACAGAGAAGAAAATCTTTCAAGAAATACATTGCAGTAAGAAGGGTCAACAGAAAGTAGCAGACTTTCTCCATAATAGATTGGTGCCAGGAGCATGAGGAGGTAAATTTTGTAGAGGCATCAGTTGCCATCAAGTAAAGTTGAAGATATGCAAGCATATCAATTTTGACTATCTGTGGAATTAAGCATGTGTACAACCATATCAAATGTCCTTTCAGTGCGCAAACCATGTCCTATATATTCCATGGCAGTATATATTTTTCGCTTCTTTCTTTGGTATTTCAGCTTTCCCTTTGCATTATTAAGGTTTCTGTAATATTTACAACCTAAAGTCCATCTATGTCTACCTTGCAAATACTTATTTGTGATTGGGTGGCTGTTAAGTCTGGATCAAGTCCAGTTTGGAATGGATTAAACATCTTCCTTATCCCTAAAATACCTGTTATACTGTTTGATTCTCCTTGACACTTATACATTCACCTCTACCAAGTGTGAAAATAAATCTTTTTTTCATTTTTTCAGAACATAGTAAGAGTACAAGAATGTCTTAAGTAGTGTAAGTGGTTTAAATCATAATATTGAGGGATAGAAGTGGGAAAAACTCTTAGGAATGTGTATGTTAAAATGGAGTGGAAAGAGGGTATTCACGTTTTCTTCCACATATTTATCTAGAAGTACCATCAGCATAAATTTTATTTCACTATAGCAAGCGGTCAAAAATTAAATGCCTCTTCCTTTTTTTCCCTGTATTTTCCTGTGCCCCTCCAAATCCTACTATTACACCCTAGTGTAATTACACCAAAGTTTACTTGTTACACTATTTCAATATTTGGGTGTTTGAGAAAAACCACAAATTTGAGTTAATCTGCTGTAGGTTCCTCATCCACCTCAGCCAATATGATCGTTTAAAATGTCCCATTTTGCATATATGTGTCAGTGTCAGTACATGTGCCTACATAAATACCATATTTCATGTTGTCATCCTCTCATGAGAGATGCATCTAAGTGTAACATCACTTTGATCCCAAAGTTTTCAGTTGCTGCCCCTACACAACTATGGCAAAAGTTCACAGTAAAGAAAACTTTCCATTCAATTTGATAGCTAGTAACATCCAGAAAATGAAATAAATCTACAAATATGTGACTCTCATGTTTCCTTAGAGTGCTCTGCCTATAGGGATATAAGAAACCATAATAACTCTTGGATCTGTAATTTGTGGATCCTTACTCAGGAAGGCTGTAACAATTAGCACGTTTAAAAAATTGAAGTGTGTTAATGATTAAAATTGAGCTTGCTACCCCTTTGGTAGGGCTTCATTTTACCAAGACACTATTCAGGCAAGTTCCAGGTATTGGTGCAGTCTGGGTAGCTTTTACTTTGAGAAGGATGAAGGGAATATATTTACCCATGCCTAAAGGAGAGATGTCACTCATATTTCCTCCTTTTAGCAGAAGGAATCTGATCATTCCCTCAATCACATAACTTTCTGAAAAGGCACAAATTACTTGGAGATGATAGTAAATGAATAAGCTGCTGAGTTATTTCAATATATTATTATAGTATTAGTTATTATTTTATATTACTGTAAAGGGTGTGTGCTTTAATTGGTTTATTTCTATACTATTAGCACTTGCCTTTCTTTAATTTAATTTTACCAGTGGCAATCAAGTTAGAAAAATAAATAAATGGAAAAGAGGATGACTGCCAAGATAGGTCAAGTTGTAGGTCTTCTCATCTCCATCTGTGTCACTTAAAAAAAAAAAATCTGGAAAGACATTACAGTCTATTAGGTTAACAGCATAAATGTTTATTTAAAGAATAGTTTTTTTAAAAGCTTGTCACTGACCCAGTGTGATAAATAATAAAGGCTGGATTAATTTAAAAACTGTATCCAGCCATGGAGCCATAGGTCATAAGAAGTTTATGTGAAGAATGCAAAGCCTTAGTCTCGGGCACTTGCGCTGCAGAGCTTGTTTGCTGCTGGATCAGGCTCTTAAAAGTTTTGACTGGATTTTGTCATATACACAATTGGGGAGTGCTTCAAAAGCACTAACATTAGCACTTTAGTTGGGATTAAGTGTTGCATGTGCCAAACTGCCTTCCTGTTTTCAACATTTTTCGTGACTTGATTTGGCAGCAGGGAGATATGCAGCTAATTGTATAGCCAGCTCTACCCAGCAGTGATGAAGTCAGGAGAATGGAGTGGTTGGCCTTACTTTACAGTTTGCAATCTGGCAAAGCTATCCAGTAGTAAATTACTACTACTCCTACAGAAATTAAGATTTACTCTGTAGAATAGGTTGGGTTTGACTCAAAGTTTGCTCATAAGGTAACCTTCAAAGTGGCTGAAAAAAGACCAGAATCAAATGTTCTTTCCCTTGGAGTTCAGTCGAAATGGGCCTTGTTTTGGAGTATTTTCAGAACTGGTCTTTCTACGCTTTGGAGAACCCAGATATATTTGTATTTATTCTTTAGAAGAAGGTGTGGTGCTTCTGCGTATCTCAGTTGGTTTCACAAGCAAACAGAAAGGCTCAGCTAAAAAATTCAGTGTCCTGTCTTGCTGTAGATAACTTCACCAATCAGAGTGCTGACCTCAGTTATGCACTTAGACTGTCAAATATATGTATGTGTGTGCATATATATGGAGATATACATGTACAGTTATGTTGTATAGTAGAAAGTAGAAAAATGATGTGTGCCTTTCAACAGTTGAGTAATATAGACATATGATACCATTTCAGCTATTTCTAAAGAGAACGTAACCTTTTTTTATTCTGTAACAATAACTGCTTAGTAAGTTTTTACATATTATAAATTATATTTTCTTACCCATTTTGATTGAGAATTTGGAAGACTGGATGTTAGGAATAGGTACTCTTTTAAAACTTCTCTTAAAATACAAAAAAAAAAAGTGAAGAAGATTATGTACCCTCTTTTTCCCCTACCCTCAAAGAACAATTTATTTATGGGAAACCAAACATGTCAGTGTTCCACTGTGGGCTATATCACCACTTGGTGTTTTATGTGCCTCAGTAGTTGTGTTTTAAGATTGTAAGCCCCAAGGGGCAGAGACCATGTCTTCTTTTGTTTGTACAGCATGAGCCTACTGTCAGCAGTCCATAAATAAGAAGTAATTATAGTACTATGTAGCTGTGCATTTTGAAAGCTTGAGTCTGCTGCCATTGAAAAGCATGGAAATTTTTTCCTCCTAATTCAGAGAGAGGATAACACACTGTGTTAGCTAGCTGCATTTCTTGTACGTTGTTGAGTTTGTGTGTGTGTGTTGGAGGTTAATAGACTAAAAACTATAATGCATCCTTTTCAACAACAGTGATTTATTATATGAACCTGTATTTTGATTGTGTTAAATGAATATATAGCAGGTGTTGTAAATTAAAAATACTATTTAAAAAAAATGATAACCGGTTTTCCAAAGTTAACACTTAGCTTATTAATGCAATAATAAAATAAATAATGAAACTTCTACCAACTATGGAAAATTTTAAGTAGAATGGAAAATTCCATCATTCTACTCAGTAGACACAAAGGTTTTTCTCAGTGCAGAGGGAGTGCAGAGAATATCAGAACAAGAATGGGAAAACTGTTTTGAGCTACGAAGTAATCTGAAAAGCACACCATTTTTTAATATACGTGAAACATACTTTAATGCTGAGACCTTGTGTGTTAAGGTTCTGCCTGGAGTGAAGTTTTACGGCCAATTTATAAGGTCTTGCAAACAGGAGTTTACAGTGGAAAGAGCGACTCTTACCTTAATTGTAGCAATGTCAATAGCGTTGCTGTAATGAGGATCTGGCTCCACTCCATCTGTTGACCACACCAACGGTTTTTGTGCATCATAAAAGAAGTGTTTCCCCTCCGAATTTGATTTTCCACATGTAAATCCCTCCTACGCAGTCCAGACCTTTCAATTTATTGGAATCCCAACATGTGAGCTGGGTAAGTGGTGGGGATGCGTGTTGAATCACATGGGAGGGACATCCCTCACCGCAGGCTGCTGCTGATGAACACGCTTGTTCAGCTGAAACGGGCAGCCCTTGCTGCTTCCCCACCGCAGGCTGGGCGCAGCTGCTGATTAGCCACTCTGTCGCATGTGACAAATTGGGATTTGGACAGAGGAAGAGGCACCATGCTGTAAATGCATGAGATTTTGCAGCAGGAGTACATGAGATGAGGCTAAAAGAATGAGTTTTGTGTTTAGCATATGAGACTTGGCAGATCTTACCGGTACATGTTTGGGAAAAGCTTGTATTTGCATTTGTACAAGGATAAAGTCATGCGTTTAAAAATGCTACCAAAAGAAAACTGCATAATTTTAAGTGAATGTTGGGGTATTTTAGGTCTAAGTCGCCTTTTTTTTTTTTTTTAATCAATGCAAGAATTAAATAATTCTTCCTCCTAAAGTAAGTGAAGAATATGTAATAAAATATATTTTTGTACGATACAAAATGATGCTCATATGTGCATCTGAAGTTTCATAGCAGTTAGATGCAATTCCCCTTGTTCTTCAGTGAGACTTTGAATGAGTTTCTAAATGTCTTTTAATTTCACTGGGTCTTTCAACTCCATCAAGTTGAGATTTTTGGGATCATTCAAGCCACTGAACATAGTGATGATCCTGCTTCTTCTAACTTGTTCAGCTTATTGCATGGGGCACAAAGTGCTTCTCCCAGGAAAAAACAAATACAGAAGAAATAAAGTCTGTTTGAATCTATTTTTGGCAGTCTTCTAATCATGCAGCTATAAGTCGCAGTACTGGAGGCTTGTTGCTAAGTCCTTGGTCATTTTCATTTTTCTCTTGTGATCTCTCCCACAAAATATTTCATGTAGGAAAATCTTCTAAGCTTTGGGAGTGGGAAAGGTTTTCTTGTTTTGTTGCTGCGTCTGTCTCATAACTGCTAGTGAGGGCTGAGGCTGCAGGGAGTCACCTGGGCATGGCAGAAGTGCGAGTGGAGGGGAGGTCTGTGCACAGAAAGTTGCCTCTTCCACAAATTTTGCATGGCTATTTGCTTTGTAAACCAGTCTGCTACTGTTGTTGCTTTTCTTTCATCTTATCCTTAAAATAAACAAAAAGCTAATGATGAAAACGTAAAAAAGGGATAAAGACATACGTATAATGCATTACAAAGGTTCAGGAGATAATTTTGGTGTGTTTAGAGAGAATTAAAAAGCGTAAATATTGATGTGTCTATTGGCTCATTCTCATTGTTGTTAGCATGCAGCATGATACTGCGTGTATGAATTTTTCCTCCTTACCATAACATATTCAGTCTAATATTTTAGCTCACTGCTTAAAAATCTTAGGCATATCAGTTCCAAGTTTGTTTGTTGATTTTTTTATTTTCCTTGATGTGCTCAGATAAGATAAGGATTCAAAGAATCATAGACTTGGATGATGTTTACTCTACACATAGCCAGAGGTTTTTTGAGCTTGTGTGGATAGGGTTGATATATCTGTTGGACCAATTATTTTTTTATTAGAGCCAAGTGTTGTTTTTTTGTTGTTGTTGTTGTTGTTGTTGTTGTTTTTTTTCAAACGTTGGCAATTACAATGAGTCCATAAAGAAGTTACGATGTTAATATCAAAGATAGATATTTCTGTGTTAAGAGGTGCAGGCTTGCAAAAATCACAATTTGGGATTCAAAACTATTGTAGTTGTACTTTTAACCCACACTGTTGACGCTTTACTGTCATAATTCAGAGCATATGTAATACATAACCAGGGCATGCTAGTAAGTGATATATCACTTCGTACTGACTAATGTGTATTTTATTGTGTAACAAGGATTTTCAGTAAATTATGAGTAAAATTGCTGTAGTTGGCTATTGGTCTGTTAATAGTTGATCAGTATTCAGCAGGCAAAGTTTCAATGCATTTAATAATTCTTATTTTTATTTTTTTTTCATGACATCATTTAGACATGCTTACTCTTATTGCTTATTTAGTTTTATTCTTAATTTTTCAGGTTGTTTCCTCATGTATTTCCACTGTTTATTTGAAATATAGTAGCTGTCACCTAAGGAATTAGTCTGAGTTTACTTAACATAATTCTCAAAGGGTCTATTCTGTCTAATTTTGTCTTTTTTATCATTAAAAAATTGTGATTCTTGTGGGTTTTGTTCAGCTTATTTTTTATTTCTTGTTAAGTAATTAAATATATGAAGAGTGGATCAGAGAAACAATGTTTTTGGTAAGTTTGAACTAAACTATGTAAGCTAGGTGATTTTAGTTTTTATATTTTGTTTCATTCCTACTTTTCTTTAAAATGACATGCTTTGTTAGTTTGTTTTACTTTAACAGCCTGATATCGTTTTTGACCCACACCTGTATGTGGATAAATTCCTTAATGCGTGTTTTGTTTCCATCTTTAATTTCTGGTATGTCCATTTCGTCAGATCACATATTTCAATCTGTGGCAGCCTGAAAAAGTTGGTGAGACAATTCACAGCATGGATAGTGACAAAATGTTCAGAGATAAGTTTGAGGAGAAAGGAGAAATGAAATATAAATGTCTGGATCTTGGAATTGGTCATGACTAGTAGAAATAATTTTAAACAAGCAAATTAAAGGAAGGAAATTAAAAAAGGAAGCTTCATGTTCAGGAAACTTCTTCCAGTGACAGATAAAGTGGAACTTAGTGGAACATAAAGACAAAGGGAGTCAAAAGCACAAAACAGCACAAGAAATGTGACTCTGGAGAAAAGTGGAGGATGAAGAGCCACTTGCATGACATATATGACTTGAAGATTGCAAATGGCAGGGGAGGGGGCTGAAGAACAGGATGACAGTGTTGAGTCAGTGGAAGTCAGTGCTGTTCAGGGAGCTGAGGAGGGTGCTGGAGCACTCGGGAGAAAGCTGGGCCTGAAGACTGGGCTGAGGAGATTGTGTAGTACATCCTCATCTCACCCGAAGGAATGCTCTGCATCTGAGGAGTCAGGCGGATCACCTACAGGAAAATGAGGCCACTTAGGATAACTGTGGAGGCTTGTGATGGAACGACTTGTAGTGCGGATTTCACACCAAATTCACAAGATGGGCATGAGAGAGATTGTAACATAGAAGAAAATTGAACATCAATACAATTGTGGTGCATTCCCTGTCATTCTGAAACTTTCAGTTAGGATGGGTGTTCTAGCTAACCCAACAATTACTGATCAGTTGAAGAAATCACTTGAAGATACATTATGGAAAATGTCGTGGAAATACTTTCACTTTGTCATTAGTTTTCTGGTGGTTTTAACCATGCGGGAAGTTATACAAAGCAAAAACGGGTCAGGAGAAATGTTTAAAATGTCACTATGTAAAGTGAGGATTTAATTTTAACTTCCTTACCACCTGCACACTGCTTTCCACCATTTACTGTCTTTAATAGTAAATCTGGAGGAGTTATGGAACTATTTCATTTAGAATAAGCATATAAGAAATAAGATTATTAATAATAAGCAAATAAAAATATTTGGAAACATTAAAGTGATTGCTACAGTCCCTTCTTGCCTTAGAAGGTGTAAACCTAAGAGGAAAACAGAATGTGCCTGCGATATGCAGGAGAAAGAGCAGTGGAGTAAGAAACAAAGCAGAGATGGAAAGGAGCTCAGTTACAATGCTGTTGTGGGAGGGAGATAAAGAGGTGTCTGATACACTGTCTTCATAAGAGGAGAAGAAGGAGTACTGGAGTTGATACAAATATGGTATGTAAACCCAACACCCACGTTACTATCTGATCTAAAATACTTGACATATAAGGGAAGGTATCTGCACAAGCATGACAGTGGAGAATGACTGAAGTGAAGCCTTCTTTTCTTTAAGTATGCCTCCACACAAATTTTATGATGTAATTTCTGTAACATAACATCTCAGAATTAAAAAAAAAAAAAAAAAAAAAAAAAAAAC
>NW_010584445.1:105849-190651 GCF_000705375.1 Tinamus guttatus | reverse complement strand
TGTATGTAATGAAAGAGCTTTCATGCTGCAATACTTTATTTGGTCTCTAGTAGTGCTAAAGAGGTAATTATCACTCTTACCATTTTCAAGGTTGACAACCAAGGGGGTCTGAAGTGCTTTTTCTGTCTGATAATGTGCTTAACTAGATCCCAGTGAAGCTACATATCATGTGTCACTGCACTTGATTTTTTTTTTTTTTAAGGACCTAAAGAGGATGCCTTAGTGACTAGTAAGGTATCAGTGCAGATCAGCAGCAGATAATATAGTCTGATCTTGTTTGATTTTATGTGTTTATTTTCACATACCTACCAGCTTAACAGTCAGACATATGATTTCAAGCTGCTAAACCTCAAGACTTGTTTTAGAAGGGGCAAGAATGCATAGTGGAGCGAAGAAGAGTGGAATTAAGATTGAGAAAGAATTTGATTCTGGCTTGTAGTACTGATTATCATACATTTCTGCATCTTTTTGTCTTGCAAAAAAAAAAAACAGAAATGAGTGAATTTTAATAAACATAGTATTTTCAGATGTATGTAATTCTGCATATTTCTCTAAGAGGAAAAGAGAAAGTTCTTTGCAATTCTAATATAATTTAACTTCTACTACTAGGCAAGTCTTGAAGTTGTTGTTATTTAAATTTCACTTAATTCATAGAGTAAAGAAAAAAACACAATACCTTATGCTCACATAAAGAATCGAGTTCTGATATGGAAATCAGCCAGCTAAAAGGCAATGCAATGTGTAATAAAGTTATCCTCCCTATTCTAATAAAGTTGTTCTACTAAAGTCATCATCTTTGGGAACTAACCACTTTGAATTTTATGTGAGGGCATTAAATTAATGAGGTTGACTTTACATCACTTTCCCATAGAATGAAAATAGAATATCTTAGCAAAAGAAATTTCCTAGGAAAGATAAAATGTGTTTGCATTCTTCTGGTCCTTGACTTAAAAATTAAGGCAATGCACTTGTGACTTCAATACAGGTCATAGACAATCACTTTTGTTAGCAAATAAATCTATTATTTAAATATTTCATATTTTATATACCCCAAAAAACTGACAGTTTTTTTTTGGAAGACTGTGATTGCTATTGGTTCTTCTATGCGGTTGTTTTCCTGCAGTTATAGTTAGTATTTATATTCAATAAGCTAAATTATGTCACGTGACCATTACTTTAATTTCGGACAGGATTAGCTTGCATCAAATTTAATGGTGGGGTGTGTACAGAAGAAGCCAAAATACTGTAGCAGAGGTCTATCTGGTAGCAACCAAGGATTTCAGGGTCTCACTTTTATGTGCCTGAGAACTCAATGTGTTTATGGAGTGTAGGGGACAGTTTCCTTAATTTCTTTTTATTTTTTAAGCAGTTAGACAAGGTATTTATTACTGGTATGAGCAGGTTTTTCCTATGTTCAGAATAGGAAACACTGCTAATATAGTTAATAATGCAGCTAACAGAAGAAAAAAAATCAAAAGAAATGCCTTAAGAGCCCTTATGGCACACACTGGCCCAGACTCGGAATAAAATCTTCCCATTTGTGTGTGTGATGTCACCCATCATTTACTAGACTGGCAGCAATATTGATAGTGATATCGCCCCTATGGAAACTGGAACTCAGCCAGCTGGGTTTGATGGTGTGATCTACAACCCATCAATGCCAGTTAAAGCCGTTACCTTTTACATCAAACTGTAAAAGTGAGTTTCGCCTTCACTGCTGAAGCATTTAGAGGGATGTTCCAATGTCCTGTTCTGCTTACATGTTATGTATGTAGTTATGTAGTGTCCCTCAGATTGTAACTTCACAAGGAAACCAGTTATTATTAATCGTAATAATATCTGGTTTTAATTATACCTAATAACATGTCTCAAAATAATTTTAGGTTAGGAACTATTTTGGTTAGGAACTCTGTTTCAAGAAACTGAGTTACAAAGAAATTATGACCTATTCACAATTATTTTGTATTTATCTATTTATACCCAGGTGATTTGTGACTAATGCTGACTTGATTTTGAACTAGTCATGTGGCCTTTTTGCTAGTTTTTCCATGAGTTGATTTCTCTGACCATTGAATTTTTTTCTGTCTGTGTAATATGCATGTGCTAAGGAGACTGTGTGCAAGAAAGTAGAAAAAAAATCTGGAAATTCATTCTCTAATTGAAAAGAAAATAATGTGCTGGCTTTTAAACACATTAAATGGTTAACTTTAAATCTAGGTGACAGAAAGGAGGATTAGTGTCTCCAAGTGTTTTAAATCAGCCAAATATTTGCTCATTTATCATTATAAGAGGTTGAACATACAGAAATGGATTTACTAACATGACTAAAATTTAGAGTGAATTTTAATGTTTTGTCTTCAGTATGTATTTCTTTATTAGTCATCTTCTGTCATTTGCAATATATATTTTGTAATCAGTTCTATTAATTTGATATAGAACAGTTTATTGATATAAGCTATCTAGCCTTACAGCTTTTAGTACAAGGTTGAAATGTGTCAGCATTGGCAGGTAGTTCTGTGATTTTATCAATGAGATAATATCTTGCACTCAAAAAGGCAAAGTAACATAAATAGGCTTAAGAGACAGTTGGGTGCTTTTATGATGGGAAGGAATAACAAAGCATATAGTATACAGCCAAGGATGATATGGTTCAAATTAACCTTGGTACGTACAACAATTTCTGTCTAGGATTTTCTTATAAAGTACAAAGTAGACTAGCCTAAAGGTGGAATAGAATATTGTTGAAATATTGGACCTGTCCTGTAGGCAGTTTTTTGAGCTAATACTAGTATTTTATTGACTGAATTGAGTAGGTCAGACATAAATATATAGAATTTATGGCCCGAGAAGGCAAGTTCCATGCATCAGCAATATTTACAAAATAAGAGTTGTCAGACTCCATGAAGGGATTTTTATTTGACAGGATCTGGTTAGGAAGTTAGTATGTATAATAAACATGAAATTGAATGCAAGTCAGGAATGCTTTTTTTTTGAATGCCATATTCTGCCTGTGCTGAGCCTGGGTGGAACCGCAGCCAAGCACAGCGGCTCAGGGAGCTGCACGGGCAGAACGCAGGAGAATCTGCCCGTTTATTCCGTAAACTGATGCCATGTGTTTAAACTTCACCTGGAAATTTTTCTATGTTTTAATTTTTTGGAAACTCTCAGGATAGCGTTAGATACTAAGAAGAATATATTGTTAGCAATTTTGTAATAAATATTGGAAGTATTTGATTCAGTTCTCTACACAGAGCCCCTTCCCGAGGTTGTCGAGCCAAAAATAACTGTTTTGTCTAAGGTTCACCATTCAGCCCAGTGTAGAAACCAAGGGTGCAACTTAAGGGCTAAGTGTAACTCCATTAAAACCAGCATTTGTGTCTTCATTGATTTCAGCAGAGTTTGGGGAAATCTTAAACAGAATTTTCCTCCTTAAGTTATTATTGACACAGGCTATGATTGCTAAAGGATGTGATTTTCCTTGCCATCTGTATTTCTTTGCAATACACAGATGAGATGTGGTATGAGTAACAACTGCCAGGTCAGTGTGTGCACTACCACCTGTGAACATTGTTAAGCACACTTGATGCTGAGTTTTTGGAGTTAAGTAAGAGTTAAGTAATGATTTCTATCTACGTTTTTTAAATCTACATTTTTCATTTATTTTTAATGATTTCTTAAGGATTTAAACATAAAAATCCATTTAAATAAAGCAGTCTTTTAGTGGAAGAATAAAAAATAATCTAATACCACCTAATAAATTTTCAAAGTCAGCCTGTCACATTCCTTCTGGCAGTGAAGGTCTTGCATTATCTTTTTGATGCTGAAATCGGTTCAAGTCAGTGAAATTTCTTTAATGAACTTTAGGGCACATCTTCAAAGAAACCTGCAATTGAACCTGTGGAAAAGACAGTGCCTTTGAACTGTGGAAAAGGAGTTTATCCTAGATTAGCTTGATCTTTTAGTTTACTTTGCCTTCTAATCTAGTATCAAAGAGCTGAGCTTCAAGAATAGCCATGTACTGCAGTGACAACCTAAAACTAATATGTTATTGTGGGTAAATTCATGACTTCCCGTTAGGTATTGGCCTTTTTTTAGTAAGAAGGGTATCGAAGTAGTTCATTTTGTACCGTGAATGTATCAATCCTCTTTCTTCCAGATGAATGTTCTGGGTCTGACTGAACACTATATTTTCTTTAGTTTTGTTGCTACTTCATAAATTGAAATTTTAACTTCATTTTTGTTTTCATTCTCCCTAACTTTTCACTGTACTGCCATCCAGTTCAGTCTTTCATCACCCAAATATGGAACAATGTGCCTTCAAATGTGAAAGAAATAACAAAATCTGGAACAAATTATGAAGTGATGGAGAAGGGAAATACAGAACTGTATGGAAATAAGTACATTAATGCATAGATTCTGATGCACATAAGTCTGTTTTGAAGGACATTTCATTTTAGCTCGAACTTCTGCTTTTAAATTTTACTGTAATATAATATAACATTTGCCTTGGTTTAGTACTTGAGGAACTTTTCGTGTTAACACTATTCTTTTCTATAGAAATTCCTCTGGAATTCAAAATTTGTACTCTTTCCAGGATACAACAAGAAAAATATGGAAGAGATTTTTAATAGAAAAACAACACTCAGTGGTTTGCAGCTGGCAATCACAATGCCTCTACTGCTGCTTTTGTTTTATTAAGTGGAACAGGTCAATTTAATATCAGAGCTGAAAATGCTCATTCTCTGGTCAAAGTGAAAATACAGATCTAACAGAAATTTAAGTGCCCGGTAGTTTCTTTCTTTCAATCATTTTGTGAAGTATCTTTTAATAACCATCTCATTTTGTATAATGAAATGGGTAAGAAATGCTTGTGACTCGGCTAACAAAGTATGCCTTTTGTCTATAAATATTGACTGCTGTAACTATGTCATGCGTGTTTTTGCCTGTAGATGAATAGGAAATAGCTGTCCGTAAAAATTATAGAAAGATAGCTGGAAGATGCAAATTTGTGATCAGGTTAGAAAACTGAATTTTTAGAGAAGTTAGAAGAGAGGTAGAGTATAAAATGTGGCTCAAGGAATTCAGAATAATTGAAAAACATTTACATACATTTATATGGTCATAAGCTTTCATAATTAAGTGATACTATATTTTCCTGCATTGTGTTTTGAAGAACTTCTTTTGAGATTAAATCCTTGCCACCCTGTTAAACTCGATAGGAATTTTGCCACTGACTTGAATGGTGCGGTCTTGTCCTTCATCTGTAAGCAGTTTCTGCTTCATATTGTTAATATTTTCAAATATTAAACTTCCCTTTCTTCACCTACGCCAGGATCTGTAATCTTTTGCAACAAAAGGAGTTTTGCTTTGTATATACCGTATAGTTGAGATGAAGTCCCATGCAAAAAGTTAGCTGATCTAATGGGCTGGTTCCAGCAGAGCAGCCGTTTTGAATCTGGTGTTTCTTAGTTGTTGAGGGTATAGGATTTTGAATGCTTTTATCCTTTTATTGGTGAATGCACTAAAGTGCATGCAGACAGAGAATGTTAAAGTGGCAGTCAGATAAACTTGTTAAAGCAGTGGGAGTTTTTCCTTTCTTTCTATGTGACTTTATCATCACAGTGGAGTTAAAAGGCAATTAGCCCTTCAGCTCTTTTCTGGCCAGTTTATTGGCATTTTACACACAACTATTGAATAGACAGTGCCATATTAAAAATTCCAATGAAGCTGGCCTGGGGATAACAGACTCTAAATTTCAGGTTAACGTAGTTTTCCTTAAGAGGAGCTATTGCCAAAATGCTCAAATAAATTTATCTAAATACAGTACCTATGTGCATGTATTCATAGTTGATGGAAAATTATAGTAGTCTTGCTACATGCTGTGTTGCATTTCCAGGGAAATATTTTTATAAAGGGTGTTTGATGAAAAAGTTTATTCCTTTAGTAATAACAGGCTACCCACTGTTACTTAAGGCAAATGAACATAGTGTGGAGAACTAGACATTTTCACCATAATAACAACAATTATACTTGCTTTGCATTTCTGTAATTTTCAGTTGAGGACATTAAAACACTCTACAAGCAGGGTTTCCTTATTTCTCTCACTGTATAAGAGTGTGGAGGGAGAGATAATTATGTCAAAATTTTGGCCAAATTTAGCCCAAAATTTAGACATTTTTTAATTTATTTATTAATTCTTATTTATTTTCTGTATTAATCAAACATCTTTTGCAGTATTTGCAGTCCAAAATTTTGAGAACGTAAAAGTGATTCTAATTTAATCATTACAGTCTTCAATAGGGAAAATGAAATACAGACACAAAATACATTAACTACTGTAAAATAAATTGGATTTTTTTATTTTACTCTTTCAGTTTTAATCTATTCTATCTGGTGAAAAAATGTGAGCTTTTTCATAGACCTGATTGTGAGGATTGATTGCGAGTGCATATTCATTGCGTCTATGAAGAAATGCTTTTAATTAAATTTTGTAGTTGATTTTAATTTACCGATGTTAGATAATGGGAAATTCACTGAAGTCTGTGTGATTGCAAACCAGATGGAAAACTAAGAGGAGATCTTGCATTTTTAACCTGAGCATATGCATTGCCATTCTCCTAGTTTTATGTCACCTAATGGTGAAATCAATAAAGAGCTCTCTCTAGTTTTAGATGATACTTTGGATCAAATCTGTTTCAAAATAGGAAGCAAAAATTGACAGTTTAAAGAATTAAAAGCACTAATTTCCACTTTTTCAATTTGCTCAGCCACTGTAGAGTGATTTTGTTCAGAGAATGAATGGTGAACTTATGCTAGAAGGTGCATTAACAATCAACCAAGCAAGCAAACCAGAAATTATTCCATTTGCTCAGATAAATAAGCTAGAGACCTTTTTCTTTCAGTGCACAGCACTGTAATTGGAAGTGAGCACCATAACCACGGGTTTATTTTAAGTGATGTCTATCTGTACTGTATTTGTGACTGTTGGCAACTCAAAATTTGCTTCTGATGGTGATGTGGCATCATTAAAATTGCCTGTATCTTTTGTCTTTTAATACCAAAATGGACACTGTAGTGTAAATCAGGAGTCTGGAAGTTGGAAAATGCCAGATTTAAGGCTCATCTCAGTTTTATTGTCCTTTTCTGTACACATTTCAGTGCTCTTCATATATACAGTCATTCAGTATCTTTTCTATAGTACTTCACAGCTGTTCCATGTCTGCCATCTATTATATGAAATAAATTTATGACCTGAACAGTGAGAGAGACAGTTGATGCTGAGAGACAAACAAAAATGTTAAAGTCAACTTAGACATATCCAATCTCTTGCTATAGATTTCTTATGTGCTATAGGCCAAAATATAGGTGTTATATGTTCCTTTTTTTTCATGTCAGTCTTGAGCTGCGTAAGTTATATAGAGCATTTGCAGTACCTTAAGCAATGTGACCTTGCCACTCTGGGCTCTCTTTGGGAGCAGAGGTGATGCTGAGACCATCACAGCAGTTCTAAGGTCTAGGCCAATTCTCTAGGTTGTGTAGGCAAGAATCATTTTTGTCTCATTTCTACCAACTACAGAATCAGGAAAATAAAACATACTGTCTTATTTTATAGACCTGTCTTGAAGAGGATGTGTTAAAGTCTATAGGACTGTTTTGAAAATGAAAGGGACTATAAAAAGCTAAGAACTTTATACAAGCAAGCCCAATGCATTAGAGCAAATGACTGAGACATCCACAACAAACACTTCTGAAACTGTGCCCAACATCTGTGCACCATCTTTTCTCACGCAGATAGTAATGCTCTTTTCATATCACAAAGAAGGTGCACAAATCAGTTTATTACTGCTCTAGTGGTATTCAGATGTGGTGGCAGGCAACACAAGATGCTCAGGAAGTGATTAGTAAACTAGTTTCAGGGAAATGCTTGGAAAGACAACATTTTAAGAACTTTGGAAATATTGAAAAGCTGCTTCGTTGTAAAAGTAATATTCAGCCAATGAACAGAATGACACTGAGAGTCTAAATATTAATATGTGATTAGTTAAAAATAATGATATTTTATAGACACCAGGGGGCAGAATTAATATTGTGAGGACAGCTATAAACCTGGCATTTCCAACCATGTAAGAGGCTGTTTATCTTGCAAACATTCACATACTTTTTAATTTAGATATTTAAACCGTATAGAGTTTGTTACAAATCATATTCTAAATTTGTAGAAATGAAAGCTTAAATACTCTTGGAAAAGAAGTGTGATTGGTCATATATTCAAAATGAGAATTTAACTAAAAGCTAATTTAGATTTGTTTCAGCTAATGTCCAAGGCATTATTGTTTATGGATAAAAGGAAATATCAAACATCAAACAAAATCTTTCTTGAAAACTGGACCTCTTTTTCTTACTTTCTAAACTGCAAAAAATACTGCAGATAACTGCAGCTTTTATTTCCAACCTGACCTTCCATGTTCTGAAACTAATTTGCCATACTGCTTCTCAAAGTCTGCTCAAGGACTTCCTCTAGCAGAATAATGTGGTTCTTATTAAGTACATCCTATAAGACCCAGGAGGATTGCATGCAAAGGAAATAAGATGGAGACACAAATGAATTTCCATCCTCCAGTCAGATATATGATATTGATGACCAGGATGTATATGAAGGTTATTGTTAAGAAGACAAAGAAAAAGAATTAAAGCAAATGTCTGACAAATTGGCTGTCTTGTTATGGAAAGATGACAAGTGATCTATACAACTAACTGGAGGAGATGTAGGCATCAAGCCAAGTAGTTATATAGTCAACAAGTGGCTTTGAATCACATGCCTATATGTAACCTCTCTTTTAAATAAGGTCTCACTTAAAATTACATCATCATGAAAGACTTAAAAGCCATGAAGTTTTACATGAAAACTGATAGTTTCCCTATACTCCAAATGTAGTTTCACTGGTATGAATTTTATTTTTTTGTCATAACACTAAGATATGTTGTTAAAGTGGATCTTCTTTAAGAGATTCTCTTTTGCTAGTTTTTGAAGAAATGCACCAAATATAATTAATGTGAAAATAACAGTTTTCACATCAAAATCTGTCTCTCTTGATTGAGGTTTGTCTATATGTGACAAAGCATTTCAATGTTAAATAGTAACAAAGGATAGTTAGATATAAAAAAGTATTGGAGTGGCTTTAATGTAAGTTAGTCCTTGAAATTGCTGATGCTCTGATTTTAATGTATCTTGCCTAATGTAACTAGATATAGATTTCAGAGTTTTTACAGTGTATTTGGTTGATGCGGAAGATTTATACTGCATATTTGATACAGTGCAAGTGTAAGTAAGTAACCCCAAGAACTATCAATACTTCATTTTTTCTTCAGAAACATGCAGAATTTAGATAATCAGGATTCTAATATGATTTTCTTATTAATCTTTTTTAACCCATGAAATCTGATACTTTCACGGTGACTAATCCATGAAATTTGTCAACTTTGTCCGTGATTTACACAAGGTCTGTTTATAAAGAGAATTTGCTTTAGTCCTAAGGCATGGAGTATTATTTCCCAGCATGCTTTTAGTATCTCTGTACTAATAAGTATAAACAAAATGTGCACATTGATTATATTATTTTAAGATCAGGAGGTAAAACATGGGGAACATACAAGAGTATATTTTCCATTGCTCTGTGTAAGGAGACATTAAGCCATTAAGAAGAAAATAACCTATCATATCAGAGTTAGTAAGAATGGTTGAGTTTACCTAAAATAATTGGATAACTTACTTGCAGATTAAGAACATATGTGATACTTCTATGTCTTTATGTTGCAGGCTTCAGAATTAATTGCTGTCAGCAGAAAACAGACCAAACAAAAACAGCTTTGCATTAATTCTTAGTAACATAGATGAGAAGAGGGGAGATTTGAATGACATTGAGAATAATTCTACTTTGTATTTGGAGGGGAGTGGCTATACATTCACATCCTGTAGAGCAACTATATATGGGAGAGTAAGGAGCCTTTATGTAAATGTAATAACATGCAAGTAATACCTTCAAAATGAAAGAAAAAAAGATTTCCTGTGTACTAAATGTTAGTCTACTCCAGCTGTCCTCCCTCACTTCGTGGGGAAAAGACTGGGGAAAGACCAAAATGCAGATATTCACAAAGTATCCAATTTTTAGATCAGCATAGTGCCTTAATCAGCTTTTACAGAGCTGCTCTTCTCTGTACCAAGCATGCTATAAATGTGCAATACATCCATACGTGTAAATAAGTCACACTCCACATGGTGATGAAAACAAGATGACTGCACAGTGCTGCAGGTAACAGAAAACATTGTCCAGTTCTCTTCAGCTGGGCAGAGACTTGAGCTAGAACTCTTGAATGCTAATACTGTCTCTGCATCATATCAAATTTCTCGTTATAAAACTTCATGAAAAATTTTGAGAAATTGTATATATTAACAGCAGGTTAATATGGATCTGTCATGATCACAGGTGGCAGTGAGCTAGGAAGAACTTGACCTGATCTGTGGTCTAGTGTCTCCCCTGAAACGACTGTACAGCTGTTCACATATCCATTTAATGATCAAAATATCATCATCTGTCATGTCCCTCAGTGAAGCATGTGCTGGGGAATGCCCACTTTGTCATCAGATGGCAGGTGAACGTCTCGTCATGTGCTGTGGGAGAACGGGCTCAGCGTATGCAGCCTTCAAGTGTCTCCTTCAAATGTCTTAATGTTCTTATGTGCTTGCCCAGATCAGAGTGCATGCAGGGAACCCTGTGCCTTTGTTCTTCTGGTTGACCTTTTCTCAGTCCTGCCTCTTCACCACAATAGCTTATGTTCTCAAAGCAACCACTTAAACTGATTTCTAAATGAAAACAGACAACTGGATAACTGAACAGTTAGCAAGGTTTAACTAAATATCCGTGATATTCCAAAAAGTACAGGGCTGTCTCTTATGAAGAACACTCATGTTACAGTCGGTCTGAGTATCACATAAAATTAACAGGTAATGAGTTTTAAAAATGGGGGGAAGGGGTTACAGTGTTTCTTATAACGTGCTTCTTGCCCCATGATGCTGACTTTATCCAGGTTTACACAATTCTGATCTGATGAATTCATGAAAGAGAAAACGCATTAGGGCTATTAAACACTGAGCTGTTTCCTGCAGTGCATAAAGTTACACTTTGGAGGTTGCATGAGCCTGAAAGGCTGCAACAGGAGCCACCAATGGAGGAAAGGTACCGGGATGGATGGACTTGTGGTCTGGTGTAGTGAGGCTGTGCTTTTGTTCTCTGCCAAGTCTTCTTCTGCCACCCCACCATTCAAAATTGCATGTCCACATGTTCTAAAAGTCAAGGGGAAGTGTGGGCTCTTATCCAGGCTGGAAGACTTTTTCATGACCTGCTAGCGGAATTATAATTTATTTCAAACTTACTAAGGTTATTAGTCTGAAAGACTAGAGGTGCTTTGTGGAGAGAAGGGAAGAACTGCATCTTATCTTGATAATTCAATATCTGTCTTTACAAATGCAACTGTCACCTTCAGGACCCTAAGACTTCTATACTACGACTGGTATAACTCAGGATTTATTAATCATCATTAGAGTTATATCAATATTCTGTTCCTGATTGATTCTAGATATCTCAGATGTCTGGGGCTAATAATTTTACATATATTTGAGGTGATATTACATAGAGATTTCCAGGACAGAGGTGAAGATGTGTCAAGCTACAAAAACCTCTGGCTTTTTCAATTTGCTATGTCTTTAAGCAGACACTCTTGCTTTTCCTGTGTTGAGATTCTTGAAAATCATTGTCTTTGTGTTCTACAGGATTCTGTCTTACATAATTAAGATGGCATGTTCCTGTGAAACAAAATGCGCTAGAGTATAAATTAGATCCGGAGAATTTACCTTAATGTTTGTTGAGTACAAAAGTTCTACAGCAAGGTCTTTCCCTAATGCATCCGTTTATCGGCTAAAATCTCGATTGTTTTGCCTGTATTATGTCACTCACGTCTGGAAAGAACAGCCTCCCGCTGGTTGTGAAGCTGATCTCCTGCTGCTAGTTAGCCACTTGGAGGATTCTGTCCCAATTCCTCTAATCCACTGTGTTTCAATAGCACCATATTTGGACTCCTTCGCACATTCTTTGGCTGCCCCGTTTGTGATGCCTGATGAGCCGAATTAGAATTTTAATGTTCCATTGAAAACAGAAGGAACCTTTCTGTTAAATGAGAATATAAAGAATACGCTCCTCGGCTACCCTAGCTAGAATTTCTACACATGCACTATATTATTTTCCTTCAAACTGTTGTCCAGAAGTTTAGGGCACTGTTTCGATGCATTGTTTTACTTTATATAAATCCAGTCCAATTTGAGGTTTAATGTTGCACTAAGGCCTGCTACCATCTTAAATTGCTTCTTTCCTGCTGTAACTACTCGTTCAGGATTCATTGCTCCTTGTTTCCATTATGTCAAAGGTTTGCTTATATCTTTTTGAGCTGCTTCTGCAAGTCAGGCCTAACAGAAGGAGAGAAGCTGAATGGCTCCAAAAATGATATGTTAAAAATGAACCAAAAACAGCAAGTACACTGTAGATGTTTTAACCTGACTTGCAAGAAGTCTTCAAAGATTTACATATTTGCCAGTACCTGTTTTCTGATCCCCACATAAGACCAGGTTAATTTAAAGCTAGGTTTACCTTTTGTCTGTCACTTCATTGCTGACCCTCTTCACTTTGGTGGAGCTATTTGCACCTAAGATAGCACTGGAAATAGGGTATCAGATAAAGATAATAAAGATATTATCCTTATAAAGATAAAGCTTGAAGGCATATTTTAACAATTACTCCTTCTGTATTAAGATAAACTTTTCATTGAAGGTGAATAAAATTGAATTTACTGAAAAAAAGTAAAAGAAGAGATACAAATACAAGGAGTATTTGCTAGTGAGTTTACAGGTAGTAATGAAACAGAGAAGATAATGAAGAAAAAGGAGGAAGGGAAAAGGCTTAACAAAGTGAAGATGAACCAGGGAGAAATGTAGAGAAATATGCGGGAACCGTAATGAAGAAAGAAGTGGGGCAAAAAAGTAAAGTATGGGCACCCATTGTGCTTACATTTGGCAAGTAACATATGGTTTGTTCACAAATGTTTTACATTTCTAATGACAGAGACTCATAGTAAGGAAAGAAGTTTTATCAAAAGATTTACTTTTTGTAATACAAAATGAAGAGATTTGTAAGTGACCCAGCTATGCAACATTAACTTGAAGAGGTTTGTGCTCCTTTTCCATTCATACTTTGAAATTAATTGAAAGCCTCATTGTTTTATTTAAACTGTGAAAGCTTCCAAGGTCAATGAGTGTGGTAATTGACCTGCCTGTTGTAGGACAAAAATATGTATGTTAAATTGCATAATTAGTTTTAATTACTTAATTACAGTGTTTAATGTGGGGGAGTCAGAGGTTACTATTACATTTAGAAGTCACGGCAAGAAACATAAAAATAAGCAACGTAGCTTAATTTTGTATTTCTTTTGGTCTTTATAAAAGGGGTCTACTGTGATCTATACTTGACCTTGGATATTTGATGATTGTAGCAAATAACATATTGCTGTGATTCCTTTTAGAATCATAGAGACATCTTTGTAAATGACTAAGTGACTTTACCAAAGACTTCATTTAGGTTTAGAGTACACAAAAGTTAATCAGCAATGGAAACTCAACTGACAGCAATTTAATCTGATTGGGTAAGGTAATTACATGATTACCAGGAGTGTTTATATATGCACAAGGATATTTTTATTGGAAAAAAACGAATTGCTTTCTTACTGAGAAGAGAAAAAAACAAACAAATTTGTTGTCACAGGTTAAGAGGATATCTTTCATTCCTTAAAATATTTTAGAGACAAAATGAACTTGTAATTCTTTAAAATTTGCACTCGGATATTTTTATGTATTCCTCTGTTTCTAAGCCAAAAGTAATGCTATCATTGAACTTGTTTTTTTCAAAAAGCTCTTTACTTACACATTGACTGTGTGTTACCTACAGATGTCATGGTGCTTGTAATTCATAATTTATTTTACTCTGTGTAAGTGCGGTTTTTTAAGTACAGGTTGATTTCCCAAAACTTAAACCTAAGGATCCATTATACTAATGGATATTTGTGGGGATAAGGACATTATTTGTTTTTCCATGGTGATAAAAAAAAAAAACAAACAAAACAACGACAAATCTGTTTACAAGATAGGTAGATAAAAGGTAGTGTTCATAAATGTTTAAAAAAAAAATGTCTTATTTTAGGTGCTCTGAATGGTCTCTTAGAAAATGCTATTTCAATCTCTTCATAATAGATGGAGTGTTGGGAGATGAGTCTTCATAAACAGTCATTAACCTTTATGAATACCTCCCTGAGGTCACTCAGGTCTAGTCTTGGCATTTCGTATGTGGTAAAGAGGCATCAAAAAGAAAACAAAAGTTATAACAATAACTTCATATCTCTTTGGTAACTTGGTCACAGTCTGTCTTTGGAAATAGGAGGATCTTGTCCAAAGGCCAACTCCTGAGAAATTAGAATGCTAATGAAACAAAATGTCAAGTAAGGATTAAGTGAATTTTTTAAAAAGCTATGTGTTTATGCCAAGAAGTACTGTCATGCATTTCTTGCTACAAAAAAAAATCATTTGTTCTCCCCCCTGCTAATTTTCCCTAATTAAGTTTGTAATAAAATATTACAATTTTGAATTTTTTTTCTGAACCAGATGATCCGGTCACTGTTGGAGGCACATAGCCACGGCAAAATCTCATGCTGTACATTGATCACCTGTCCAACCTTTGCCTAGAGTGTGATCCCCAGTTCCTTCAAGAGATCCATCTTTACCTGTCAATAAAGAAGAGGAGGAGGAGGAGGGAGCCATCTGGGATATTCAAGTATCAAAGTTTAACACCAGAGCAGGTTCAATCTCCATTTATATTATTCTCTATATGTGTTACTAGTATTGATGTGAATAATGGGTTAAAGCTTTTTCAGTAATTACATAGTATGTTCTGAAGTTTTTACCAATGTTAAAACTCTTTTTTTCAGACTCCTCACCAAAAAGGCATGTGTGTTTTTCATAGTTCCATAGTGTGAAATTGAATCCAAAGTCATTCTGCTCTTAAAGAGGTTAGCTAAAAATGAGCATGCATGCCAGCTTGCATGCGTCTAGTGTAAAACTGATCATTGCACTGTATTTTTGTTTTTTACCAATCTGTATCTAGCATAGAGCTCAAGGCTGGTCTTCGACAAGTACGCTCATTTTCATTCACTTGCTTCAGGCGTATTAGTCATCCTTCTTCCTCGTTCTTCCTCTTCCTTTTTCCAAGGGGACTTTGACATCCAGCGAGCAGACAGGATTTTGCCGGCTGTCCTAAGGACTGCCCCTCCAGGAGTCTAGCACAGCCCACACACACTCCTGGAAAATGTCCAACTTGTTCTTGGAGCAGAATGTGAACCTGTGACCTTCTGGGCCTCCGGCAAGAGTGCTGCCTACTGAGCCACCAATACCCAGGCCATCAATAAGTTTTAAATGCCAGTTGCAGACTTCACAGAGATAATGACTTCAGTGTGTAAAGGTTTTGTTGTGGAGGCTGCAGTCTCACATATGGCGTGACAGAGTAAATATGTTAAAACCATGGAGAGCTGTTACATAACTTGCCTTGATATAACAGTTTTTGTAATATGTTTCAAGGCATGGAATATTATTTAAAGGGACACTGTTATGTAGGCTTAGGCCCAAAATGAAGCTATTATAAAAAGAATGTTTAGCAAAAACAGAAATACAGCCATGAAATTGTTGGAGTGGGAATTTCAGGGTAAACTTTCTTGGATTTAAAGTCACCTGCATGACATTGCACTGTTGTGCTAGGGAATGAGAACCAGAAAATGAAAATACTATGAAGTGAGAATCAGAAACTGAAACTGACCCTAATGAAGATATGAAAAGTCTCTTAGGATTATTAAACTTTTAAAAAATAAAATGCTACTACATTCTAAGAAAGAAGAGAATAAAATCAATCAGTTCTACCTTTGTAATTCAAAGCAGCATTATTGACCCAGGTAAATAAATGCATTTGTGTTTAATATTATGTTCTATCTGTTTTTCAGTAACTTCTTAAGTAATTTTAACATTAAATAAGCTTTTCAGTTTTGGGCATATTTTAATATTGTTGTTCTACATTTTCTATTTAGCATTAAAATCATATGACAGGCATATCCGTGTTTGGGTAATTCAGCTTGTTGAATATGACTGTTATTACCCCAAATATTACTTGTAGTCATGGAAATGAAAACTTTCACTCAAGAACAAAAATTTTTAGAGGGTTTCAAGACTGGACTTGAATTATGAAAAGGCCGTTAGATAAATTATATAAACGTTCTTTGGAGCAAAGGCCAGGAACCCAGCACTGCTTTTCCCATCCGAGTGCCCAAATCACTAGGCTACAGACTCTTGCTCCCTCTTGTGTTCTTTCTCTGGCCCAATGATCTTGAATTTTTTTCTGGTCAATGATACAGTTTCAACAGGAGGACTTTAATATAACTATCGTCATCCTAGCATTTCATGCACCTGTGGTATGGTGTTTAGAACATTCTCCTAAAAGGTACCACTTTCAATCTTGGGAAGAAGGAAGCAAACCTGGGTGTTTTACTTCAAAGATGCTTTGTCTCGGTCCTAACCCAGGAATGGCTGCTATTAATGTACTGTTTTATGAAGACATAGCACCTGAAAAATGTTGTGGGGAACCCAGCCTGGCTGGTGTCTGTTCAGCTTGTTTTGAGAACTCCTGTGTCAGGCAAATTCTACCGAGGAAAACTGCATTGCCTTTAGCGGACACACTTCTCCAGGCTGAGACAGGGGCCTCGAGGCCCACCATTTTGGGTGGAGGTACCAAATTTCTGCTCCTACCTCTTTTAATTCCCATCTTTTTAGTATTGTGATTAGTTCAGTAGCTCCTTTGAATGTGGAACTGAGGGATTTAAGGAATCTGTTTCCCAAATGCAAGTTAGCTTTAGTATTCTTAAAGCAGGTCATAGGAAGATTTTGTGGTTTAAAAATGCATTGAGTGCTGTGAATTGTGGGCAGATCCAATGCATTTTGAGACTCTAAAAAGTGAAATAACTTTCTAAAAAGTGCACTAAATGTGTTAATGCTTTTGATGCACTTCTGTAAAGCAGTGTGTATTAGTTCTGAACTAAGGATATTCAACTAGATTAACTGTACTATATTTATAAAATGTTAAATTTTCTGATTTAATTCCTAGGCTATTTTTTTTTCCTCCAATATATATGTTTTCATTAAGGTGTGAGGTACAGGTCCTTATTCATACACATACCTTTACCTGCTTCAGTGGGATTATTCTGGTGAGTAAGGGAATGCCTAGGATCAACCATATTGAGCTTGGTTTCCTTTTAATTAAAATGCTAATTTGAAAAATGGCAGCTGTGAAATATTTTTAGTCTAAAACACTACAGATGGTATAAAATTAGAATTGTGAATTTGCTTGGCAGACTTTTATTATTATTTTTTATCTGTTTATAACATCGAAGGGATAATGCAATGCATTACACCTGTATTACTTTTCTGGCAGTATGTGTATCACTTGGTTTGGAATCCAAACGTGTTGAATTGTGAACTACTGCTTCTTTGTAGTATGGTAAATTGGGAGTGCTGGGGGATTAGAAATTTGTATACAATGAAGACTCTTGTTTTTTTAAAATGGATGTTTTCCTACTTCTTTTAGTATCTATAATTGTTGTAGTGGGGCTTTTCATATAGTAGGCTAGCTTTCAAGAGAACCAGGAAGGATGCGGCTTGTATCCCAAAGAAGATGGCACTGGCAGTTCGTTGGCAGTACTTAGGCTTCCCCACACAGGACTTTCATCGTCTCGTAATCTTTTTTAGAACATAGTCTCTCTTTTTATAAGGGCTACTGTTTGTAGCACAGTACAGTTTAATACTATCTCTCTTTTCTCAGTGAACTTAAAATGATAAAGGCTATAAGTCCACATCATGTTAATGATTTTATGCACACTGGGACCTGCCAGCGTGGGGAATGGTTTAGCGCAGCGTCAGTTGATTGCTCCAGAAAAGTGGATGTTTGTCAGAATGTTAAAGAGGGAAATCTATGGGTGCTTAGATACCAGTGTTATGAATGTAGGATAAATAGCTAAAGTACACTGAGATTGCCTAGGTAATGACAGAAAAGGATAGAAAGGCTTGAAAACAAGCTGCAATTGGAAAAATAAGTAGAAGAGCAAAGAAAACTGTTAGGAGCATTGCTACAGAAGTGGAAATATTTAAAAGCTATATCTTGATGGAGGGGGCAAGTTGGGAGGTGTAGAAATCCTTAAGGACGAATAAGATTTGTGTGAGTGGTGTAAACAGTATTACATGATTCTAGTTGATTCAGCTCTGTGTACTTTGGGAAGCCTTGCAAAAAGGAGTTATAATAATCACATGTTGTGATGAATAAACATTTTGGTAAATAATCAGGTAATGGTCAGTTTAAGATACGCTACAGAAATGACAAGCAGTGATATGAAAACTAGTAGTAGTTAGTTTGGGAACAGGGTATTTAGGTACAGAGTAAAGAGTAATATGCTGACTAAAGCTCAAATTAAAGCCCTTTCTTCCCAGATATGAAAATTATCAGCTGAATTGTGACTCAGCACAAGAACAGTAACATGGGTGCTTCTATGCTTTCCCTTCAATTTTAAATGAGAATGCTTTTCATTTTATAGTATATTTTGTTGTTCTCATTTTATAGAAAAAAAATCATTGATGGGTGATGATTAATGACAATGATCTCCAGCCTTGCAACTCTTGATATTTTATTTAAACAGGAAAAGATTTTATGGCCTGGTCTTACTATTCCCTCGTTAATGTTAGTGCAAACAAAAAGAGACAGTTCACAAATATCTGAACCATGTTTCCTTTTTCTCTAGGAAATACTGGAGCTACTTGTGAATTTTTCAGTTTAACATAGTTTTGATAGAAACTGTTGATTTATCGGACCTGAAATCTCTCCTATGTCAAGGATAGTTTAAAGAAACTTCCACTAGGCTGCGTTAATTCCAAATAGTAAATAACTAATGTATTTAAAATGGACTGTGCAACAAGAAACCTTGACAGAAATCTGCATTACAATACCCAGAGCCTAATAGTTAGGACATTATCCTTTAAGACATTCAACTTTGGTTCAATTTCCTTCTCTGAGTCCAGCTGAATAGAGACTTAAACCCAGTTGAATATTTAATGCATCCAAGGCAACTGTCATTACCACTGGGCTGTCAATAATATGTTGGGTACCCCTGCTTTTGTGGAAATTATGAAAGGATTTGGCCTAATACTAACAAGACCTTTCTGAAATCTCCAAAATAGTTATAGGCCAGGAAAAAAGCACTTGTGCCCAACCTTAATCATAACCCCTAGGCTGTGAAGAAATGCCTGTAATAATCATTACTTATATATGCTCATAGCAGGCTACATTTATTAATCTGGACTCTGAACAGAATCTCAATCTCAGTCTCCTTACAGAGCTGACTTTCCATGCCTCTGGTTATTCTTGTCAACTGTCTCAGATTTTTCTGTTTTTCCTATATCCACATTTTTAATAGTTGTGCCAAATCTGTCTAGCAGTAGTATGTGGGGTGCAACAGCAATGTACGCAATGGCATTTTTCTATATAGTTTTGTGTAGCTCTGTTTTTGCACCTTACACTTTATTGTGACAAGGTGAACTCAGTTTCGAACACCGTTGGAAATGCCTCTACTTACAATATGTACTTAAAACACCTACTGGGGAAAAAAAAATCCAACCTTGTCATAAACTATTTGGTTGTGATTTGGACCATATTTTGGAATATGCAGTTGATGATGGGCTCTGGGAAACTAGAGGAATTGGGACAGTTTTGCTGGCCTGTCACCGTGTAAGTTTTCTGCTGAGAATTCCTGAAAGGATCAGTTACCTTGGCAATATGTCCACCAATATTTATTGTATCTGTTGCTTTGTACAGCCTAGCAAACATTCATCACATGGGAATGTTGGTCACGATCAACCTGAGCTGAATTTAAATTGGTGACCTGAAGGTTAAAGTCTCTGTATCTTGTTACCACTCCCTTGGGCTGTCCAATTCTCCTGCAACTGGGTTTAACTCCATTTTTAGTTTATCGGTGTCTTTGGAGGAGGAAAAGTCTGTAGAAGTGTTGATCTGACAAATACCATGAATGCCCAGTTCAAAAAAAAAGTCGTCAGTTCGACTTCCACAGCTTGTCATACGTGATGAACGAGGACCTGAACAAGTATTCAGATGCTGGACTAATAACTTTAACCATCCTGTTAGATAGCTTTAATCCAGTCATATGGGAACATATGCAGTAGAGCAGCCCCAGTGAAACATGAAACTATGAGAACAGCTGAATAAATTTAAACACATTTTTTAACATTCTAACCTTTGTCATAAAAATCTGATAATATAGAAGAAAAACTAATAATACTTTTGGTTTTGTTATTCTCTACAGTAGTTGAGAAGACTTAACATTTCTTGTGGTTGCTGACTTTAAAGAACTAGCGAGAAATTTTAACACTGCTTTTTGCCCCATATGAAGTCTATTCTTTCCTACTCATTAAGGAATGAATCTGGTTTCTGTTTTATTCAATATTGTATATACATCTCACCCGTAAATATTTAAACTAAGTAAATATAGAATCTTAAACATGGAATATGCTTTCATTCTAAACTGGTTGCTGTGGGGGAAGGAATATTCAAAGACCAGTGGTCCCTTTGGAAGGGGGGGGCGGGGCGGGGGATAAAAAGTGCGTTTCACCTAAAAATTGGATAGATTTGTGTTTGCTGTAGGGCAGCAAACTTTTTACCGGATTATACCTATATTGTTGTATTAATATGTGTAAAGTTCAGACTATAACGGATCTATGGGAGAGGGTTTGCAGATAGTTACTTCAAAACACATGTCTAGTATTCAGCCCCCATATCTGGGGCTAATTTAATTCTTCTTCTCCATTCAAAGTGCTTCACTCTAGCCTACAAATGCAGAACAGATTCCCTAGTAATTTTCTTTCTTGGAAGTACAGTCATTTTACTCTTAACTGCAAATAGCATGAAATGGAAATACGTTTATGATTGTGCCTAAAACCCAGCACCAAACAAAACAAAAACAGGAATAATCTGAAAGATAGTTCCATAACAAATTGAGGCAGAAAAATGCAGAAATATGAAGCATATTGCAAAACAAACAGCTGAAATTTTCCCCAGAAATATTTCCTTTAGCAAACTGATTTTTGGAAGCAATGTGAATGTGGCACACTTAGACTACTTACATTAATGTTCTCTTTATTGCCAGTCACAACTGATAGTGCAAATTCATGTTTTAATTTGACCTATGTGAGTAAAGTTCAATACATATATGCATGCAAATATGCATGCAGCAGATCTAAGTCTTACTCTTTCCAATAACAAGCAATTAAGAGTGTTGTAAAAATGCAATTATATGAAGTTGAATATAATCTAATATTGAACATTTGTGCTTTACAATACTAAAACTGAAGGTTTGCACGACTGTCGTGTATCTCTCAATTTTACCATCTGTCTAGTGCAGTCTGAGATTCAGAAGCATTTCCAAAGTTACCTCTGGAGGCCCAGCTGTGCCTTGGCTTTCTTGAAAAGAGACAAGTTTGTTGTTATGTTTTGGGGTCTGTGGTTCAAACTGTAGCTTGTGTAAGCGGCTGACTGGTTAGACCAGCTCCTTCTGTAAAGTCTGGGTTCTCTTGTGGGCAGTATATCTTTGAAATATGATCAAACAGAATAACCTTTGATTATAAAAGGTGTTTTTTATAAGCACAGACAGTTACAAATGCAGCACTTGTGATTTACAAGGCAAGATCATACAAAATAGCAAATAAAAATGGAGAGTAGAGAAATAAAATTTATTGTGCATTACAGAGAAATAATTAACTGATCAATATGAATCTCTGCTGTTGAATTTGATCAAATAATCAAAAGGATTTTTATCTATAAACCAGCCTGGGCTGGTTAAGTGGTAAAAGGTAGAACAGTATTTTCAACACAATGCGGTGGTTATTGTTTACTTTTTTTGTGCTGTACTTATGTTCCTGGAAATCAAGGACAAAAGCCTTATTGATTTACAAAATGGAGATTGGGCTGTATGCAGAAAGCCACATGTATCCGCTGTACAATAGCAGTAAGCAAATATACCTTAAGAGCTAAACTGCTATTTAAAGACATTTTAATCTTGAAAGCGAGATGCTTCATTATGGCCTTGGAACATTGATATTGAACTGCTATGCGTTCTAAATTATAGAATGTATTAATGAGAGACAATAAATTATGATTTTCATATACTAAAGAAAAATGCTTAATAGGAAATCACTGCAAATACTGCTTGCAGAATTTGAAATTTTAACATTATAGAGTGATTTCATCTGTATGGAGAATTTTTTGACTTTTGGGAGCATGATATTTAAACCTTGATGTTGAAGCAATGCAAGTTATTACAGTTTATTACTTATGAAATAGTACTACCGGAAAATGTGTGCTTTACCATCAGAGCACAAAAGGCAACATCTCAAAGGCAAAGGAGGAGGAAGACCAAAGCCACTGAGGTATAGAACACTACCAGTGATGACTCATGGGTATCCCCATTGCTAGAAGCTGGGAATTAATAATCCAGATCAGTATATTTAAAATACACCACTAAAATAGCTGAGTGAAAGTCACCATAGCCAAATATTCCTGCTTTTTTTGAGCATACGTGAATTCCACAAGTTCTCACCCTTTTAATTCTTGTTAGTTTTGCCGTCTGTAATTAGACATCTTTTAATGAAGAGATGTTTTTGTTTACAGCTTTTCAAACAACTTGGTCTGGAGGTACCTTTTCAAGCCTCCCTGGTTGGAGCTATACAATAATGACTCCTAAGTTCAAACATGCTTTCTTCAGTGTGTGGCTTTGTTCTTCCAGTCACATTAGCAGATAAGGGGAGAACAAAACCCTTTGTAGGGCTTGGATCAATACTGTAATGAAAATGTAAATACTATTTTATGTGTCAGCAGCTCCCATAGAAGCGTCATTCAAACATAAAGGTGTTTTTTTGGGGTTTTTTTTTTTTTTTTGAATATCTACACCAGCCCACAAATTCAGTGTGTGTTGGCCCTGAGCCTTCAACATGGATACTCACAACAGAAGGAAGGCTTTTTTTTTTCGTGTCTGCACTGTGCTTTCATCTCCTGTCTCTATTGTCTTCCCCTCTGAAATTTTCAATTTCGTTTATACAGTTACTCCACTTCATTTTACTAAATTTGTTAAGTGAATTCTAGACCTTTGAGCTCCAAGCATCATTTTAATGTGAACAAAAAATCTTTTTCTCTTTGTGGGCATCTTAACAGACATGCCGAATGAGGAACAGTCCCTTTGTTTGTAGTTACAATACACTTCATTAGTTTCCAGAAGACAGTAACTTGCTTTCTTCTCATTTTAGAAGGATTAGTTATACTCAGCAAAAGCTTGCAAATAGAAAACCAGATGTTGCTGATTTATTTAAGCAGTATTATTTACAGACAAACTTCTAAATTATGTGATTCTTTAAGTCCCATATTACTTTTTTGTGCAACCTTTGGAAGCTGGCTACTGACTGAACAAAACATCTAAAGCAGATATGCTTTACTTGTAATATCATTCTTTTCCCTGACTATTGCAAATAACTATTTAGCAGTTCTTGGCAAGAAGATCTGTAGAAACATCTGATTGAACTATGAACAATTCCTAGGACACTCTGCGTGTAGAGTTACGATTCATGAACAGGCTTCTGTTGTACAAGGCACAGTTGTGCTTTCTCAACAGCTTCAGTTTTAGACATGTTAATGAAATCAAATAGTGATAAATCTTTATGCAAATGTGTTTTTCTTATACATGTAGAATCTAAAATCATGAATTTCCTCTTTTAACATTTCTCATCCTGCACTGCTCTGTCTCCTTCCTTGTAGCCTCTAGTGACTCTCCAATAATTTTCGCTCTTGCATTCTGACCTTATGCTTGCCTGGCACCTGGTCCATGCAAGGGATAAACAGGATGGGCCTTGAGCAGAGCAGCAAGTCATCCCAGTGTAGTCAGAGAGAGAAAGTATGTAGTCTGTCACCATAGATGATAATAATCTGTTCCTCTTTTTATAATATCATTTCCTGTTTATGGGAACTCATTATTGCTGACAGTTTACTACAAAGAGGGATCATTGTTAAATGTACATTTGTCTTAAGAAGCTTGTGCATTTTTGTTACAATATGCAAGAATTGTTTGCTTTATGTAGCTATTTCCCTTGTCTAAATGTAACTTGCAGAAAGTGATGATAAATGTTAAATGGGTCTTGTAAAACTGTTAAATTGTCAGTTTCAAAACTGAGTAAAATGTTGATGTTTTCATTAGGTCTCCACGCTGAGGAATGTCCGACTTTCATCATAACAGAGTTGTTTAGTTCCATGTAAGTCTAAATACTCTGCCCTTGGGAGATATCTTACTGTCACCTGCTCCTAAATTGAAAATTATTTGTTCAGCCAAAGCTTTTTTTCAGAAAGGACTTTTTTTTTCTTCTTTAACAGATGTCTTTGATGTGGGACAGAATCCCTTCAATGTAAAATAAGTCAAAGCCTGAGATGCTGTTAAACAACCCTCAGGTTTAAATATATCCGGTTCTAGACAAGTAACCAAAATCTGTTCCTTCTGGTCTTGTTCCCTCTGTCTCCATTAAGCAGATGTGTGGATTTTTCAACACACAGTTCTGTTGGATACTTCGAGTTGCCAACGCTTCACAGTATAAATATCTTTCTGTGTAAATATATAGAAACATTTTACCTTGGATAACAAAAGTTCAGCAGTCAAAGTGTGAATGTCATGCAAGATAAAAAAGAGAATCACAAGGCTCAATATTTCTCTATGATGTGAACAATTAGCAAAATTAATTTTACTCAGAACGTCAAAAAAAGTCCCTAAAACTCTAAATTGCAAATACAGTTTTAATTTAGTTTTCTGTAAATATGAACTCTTCTCACATTCACCAAACTGCCTTTGGCTTGTGTCTAAGCAACTCTTTTTATTAAACAATGCCCTGTTTATCTTTAAAGAATTTATATTTATACAGTCAATCAGATTTTGCTTGAAATCAAGGAAGAAATGCATAAATTGATACATTAGTATCTAGTAGGTGCTGAACAGAACTGTTGCAAAACCACATCTTCATATATTTTAAAAAGTATAAAGAGAAATCCTGCTTAGAGGATACCTAGTCACATCAATATCTCATTCTTGAACAATTATTTGTTACACTACCACAAAGAGGAGAAAATAGAGAGGAAAAAAAAAAAGGTCTACTTTAACCCATTTTAAAATACTGTTTATTACCAATTCTGCCGACAAAAATATCAGATTTTTTTTTTCAGAAAGTGCAGTCCAGTCATGAACCAGGATGTCACTGCATTATATACCACAGAAAAAAATATACACTATATATGTGTGTATTTTACATTTATATTTTAATTTTGATAATCTAAAAGAATGATTTTGTGCATGTGAATGAGGTATGTGTGTTTGTGTACTAAGCAAGGATGATACTTATTTGTGTGTCTGTATTTAGATGTGTGTAATATATGAGGATGTAAAACATACATTATTAATATATGTGTGTAATATGATATATGTGTGTAAAACATACATTAATGTATGTGTAATATGATATATCAGTTCATTTTATGTATTCGCATCTATTAAGCAAGCTTAGACAACACTATGCATAAAGCTGTCTAAACTTGCTTACTAGTTTCCAGTCCTATTTACAGCCTCTAGGCATTATTTAATGTAAATAATAGGTGGGAAGAAAAAGCTCCATTAGAATTACTTATTTAGCAGCATTTTTCACACTGATGCTGTTATCTTGTAAATTTATTTCCATAATGGACAGCACAAGACAGCAAATAGCTGTGTTTTACTAGGGTGACAGCTATTGACTTTTTAAATTGTGACTTCTAAAAGCCAAATCAAGAGCTTTGCTGTCCCTATACTCATGTTAGATATTCATTTTTCTTAGGATTCTTTTTAGCTGGGGTTGATTTTTTTTTTAGTTAGTTCTCTCCCACTGTTCTTGCTCCCTCTTATTTATTCAAGTGAGAATTTAAGCACCTCCCCTTATCCTTGTATTGAGAGATTTACTGCTCCTACATGGAACCTAAAAGTCCCACTTCCATCTATAGAGCTAGGTAGGAATGCCCCTGCCCACTGAAAACTTGCATCTTCTAGACAGGGTTTTACTTATTGTGGTCTGCCTATGAAACCAAACTTTAGATGCAGTCTACAACTGTGAATTTCTGTGGAGCATCTAGGAAGTGTGAAAAACTGTTTATCTGCAAATGATGCTGCGTACGTGTGTGTAAAAAGCAGAGCAGCCTGCGGTTAGGGAGTCGGTGCTCTGGGTCACTCTGCTTCTTACGAGTGAAATTATGGAGACACATTTCTGTATACTTTTGTTACATTTCTAATAATTTCAGTTTTTAATCATCCTGGAAATGGCAGTTATATTGGTAAGTGTGTGAACATAACATGTGAACCATCACTTTTTTTTCAGTAGCAGTTCCATATATTATCATTTATAGCAAAATATCCAGAAATCAGTATTTATCAGATACAGAGTGTAAAAACAGCTTTGCTAAGCAGATCTTAGCCTCCTCACTTGTATAACTTAAATGTGAATAGTTAATCAAAACAAATTCTAATAATACATAAAAAATGGCTTATTTTTTATGATTTATCCTCTGTTGTATATAATGTTTCATGTGTGCCTATAACAGAGACCCAGGGCTCGCATATTCTTTAATAAGAAATGACATGATGGAATTCTAATATGCTCTTCTGAATAACTATTTCATCAATCAATTAGACCGGATCAGTAGTGAAATATGTCAAGTATAATTGCTACTGAATACTTACGAATATATTTAATAAAGAGTATTCATGCTTGAAATGTTTTTATTTCTGTCTAATGTTGAGTTTATGTTTAGCATATATGAATATATGAATTAGGAATAATCTGGAAGATAGTGATTGTGCTTCCTTCCAACCAGAAAAGAGATACATAGCGAAGTTTGCTGAGGCTGACAAACTACTTAGTTGCACTTAGTTATTCACAGCATGACTTAAAAATATATCACTTAACAGCATCATACGTAATCAGTGTTCAGAAAATAGTATTTTAATTGTCTTAAATCAGCTTAAAATCTGTATTAAACAAGGAATGCATTACTCAAGTACCGAAACAGTGCCAATCACACCATCTAATTCCTTGCCTACTTTTCTGCCATTTGCAAGGAAATTACCTTTCTGCTTCTAATTTATATTCTGCATTTCTGCTCTGTATTCTCAGTTTGGAAAAGAAGATCTAGAAATACCTTATTAGATCTTTAGTTTCTTGAAGCTAGCAAAAACATTTTTCAGCTCATCATAAATCAATTAGCAATGACAAAGAGTATCTGCTAACTACAAAACTAAGCCCTAAAAGACTTGCAAAATTAAAGAACGGAGGACCTAAGCTGGTACATGGGTTGCATTCTTTCTTTGTGGGTAAAAGTGCATTGCATAAATATCAAAGCTCAGTCATGTATGACTTCCAATAAACACGCTGTCAAATGCGGTAATAGGGCTGTTATGCTGTGTAAATCCAAGCTGCGGAGCAGTTAGTAAGCAGTTAGCATTTTGCTTAGTGACATTCTTGAGAAGTCTTTTAACTTAGCACTGCTGTGGAATAGATAGTTAATAACAAAAACAGATGCATAGACATTCTTGGATGCCATAATTAAATTGATGAATTTGCAGTGACATGTATCTGCATTGAAAAGATATGCCATTAGTGGCCTTTTTCTTTGGAGGTCCTACATACATCTATATCATCCTTGTTGAAGAATGAAACTCTGCATTTAAAAAACACTATACCATTGCAACTAAGTTCTCCCTAAGGTGAAAAAGATGTATCTTTTTCTTTGAGAAATTAGAAAAAGGCTATATTTTGGTTTGTAAGTCAGTAGAAAAATATTTTGCAAAGAGAAATTGCTAATTTGCCCCAATGTTTTTGTAAAATAAACAGCTCTACAGTAAGAAGTGTAACCACTGTTATATGATCATCCATGTACTTGCAGCATACATGGCACACATAAACTTATTTCAAAAGAAATTTTACTGCTATATATGTAGCTTACTAAATCATTACTGGCGAAAAACTCTTCATCCTTAGTATTATGGCTTGTATAGGAGTTGATACCTTTTCTTTTAGCTCTGCAGTTAACCTTATATTTGAATGGGGGTATAAATCTGAAGGAAGAAGCAGGTCTCATTAAATAATTGTTGTATCCCAGATCATTCTCGTGTCAGCTGTTTCCCAGTCCTTAAACAACTGAGAAAGAAGGGATACAAGCTGCAAAAAGCACTGTTTTGTGTGGTTTTATGTTCCTCTTGTCAATGTATGTTTGTTGGTGTTTTATTCATTTGGAACTTTTTGAGGGGGAAGGTTGTGTACAGTGCATGCGAGCTGCAGTTCCTACTAAATTCTCCAAGAGCACTTTGCTTTAGAAGCATTTGAAAGAACTGCTGCTGCCTGCAGGTCAGACGGTCCAGTTCATATCTTATGTCCTGGAAGCTGTCCAGCTTCCTGAGAGAGCTTCACTAATTCAAGAAGTCTGTTCTGATTTTGAAACCAGTTGGGAATTGCAGTAGCAAATGAGAGCTTGGATCAGTTCATGGAGAAATTTAAGATATACAAAGAGCAAATACAAATTAAAATGAGATTAGCTTGCTGCTTACCAAGAGTCTATGGAAATGTTCCTCACTTACTTAGAACTGTCCACAATGGTGATGAATTTTCCATGATAAGGAAACTGTTTTCACTAATGGGTTCAGCCAATGTTATTTTCTGGATTTTTTTTTTTATCAGATATAAACTAGTTTGTCCTGTTGCACAGTTCATTTGAAGTTATTGGAGATTTAATAACAATTGCCATAAAATTATTATAAGAATGTAACTAAAAACTTTGCTTTAACAGGTATTTTTATCTAGATCATGGGCAATACTGATTCATTCTTTTCTTAAATGGTTCATAAGCCAGATAGAGAGAGATGGATTTTCGTTTTAACATGTTAATGCTTTTTAATGATAGATCACTGTTATTTTTGGAGGGTTTTTTTTTGAGCATTGGCAGTTTGAGAGAGAGAAGTCCTCCTAGGCCAGTGTTGTTCATGGGCCTTGTTGTTATTGATCAGCATGATCCATAATTGACAGATCTCCATTAGGAATCTCTCCAAGCAGTTTTCAGTTTCTTACTCTTATGTGACAAAACTAAGGAAGTAAATGCTTGGCCTTGGGTGTAATGGAAATCTGCATTAGGTCATCATACACAATAAATGCTGTGATGATTGTTTAGAAACCTGTGGAAATTTTGACTGAAAAGTATTTTGAAAAATGATTCTCAAAGCTATTGAGGTCTTTTCCTCTTCCAAGCCAGTGGTTTCTCTCAGATGACAGGTTTACTCTCTACTTTATTTTTTCAGTTCTTTGTAAGTCTCCTGATATACTTGAAATTTCTCTTTGCCTAAAAGCAAAGTTTTAATTTGTAATTTCTTTATATGGATCATCTACAACTAAGATGCATGATTACAAATACTATCATTTATTCTTGTTTCAGAAAGATTTACCCATGCAGAAGGTGAGCCCAGTTTCCAGAGCTCTGAGGTGACTTGCCAAGGAGAGGAGGGCCATGAGGGAGAGGGGATGTGGGCACACGCAGTCCTTGTGCGGCACCCGCACTGCTGCAGGGAACAGCACCCACTGCTGCATTGCCAAAACGCGTGGCAGGATTGGGCGCTGCCCTGGGCACTAGGTCAGCTCCGCAGGTGATAATTCCGGGTCTTTTCTAAGTCATACCAGCATCACTTGGAGTGTAGGTTCTTCTGCATGGAACAGAAGTTCCATTTCCCCTTCTAGGACCTCTTGACCAAGGCAGTGGAACAGCTTCTCGCTATGGAAATTAAAATACTTGTGACACTGCAACTGAAGTGTCATATTGGGGTGACGCCACAAATAAGACCTTGAACTTAACTGCTTGGCGTATTTAAATAGCTACCCCTATTTTCAGGCAAGTATATGTGTGAATGGAACAAAATGCAGTAGTGATTTCTAGTCTGTGATTTGAAAAGCCTGTGGAAAAGTGACTGGATGCATAGATGAGAGAGAGGTCTGCTTCATTTTTTAGGAGGAAGTATATGTCAACTAGCTTGGACTTTAGCATCTTACAGTATATGAAAATGTTGTTTTTATGGGCTAGTTTAGGATAATTGTTGAAAAATCCACATTTGTTTCCCCCCAAAATGTCTTGAAAGATGTAAAACTGTGCGCAAATTCAGGTCAGATTTGGTGAACAGATGTGCATTCTCTTTTAAGAAATGTTTTTGAAAAGTTACCATTTGTTTGTTCTTTGCAAAATTCAAACTAGGATGAACTCTTTGCTAAACACAACAAGCTTTATCCCACAGTGTTTAACATTATGTGCACAGAAAAAGTATGTAGTCATGCATATTTTCTTTGATAATATGTCTAATTTTACTGCATGTTTGTATTAATTTACATACATTTAGTGTACATATGGTCTGTCATTTAATTCTCCGCTGCGTCATTACAGAAGAATGCCAAGGCTGATTCTAATTGTTCAGCAAGCTAAAGGAATTTGGGGAGGCTGCCCAGAAATTCAACGTTACTTAAATAAAATACACATGTATTTTAAACCTTTTAACAGACACGCTCTGTGCCATATCCCCTTTACTAATATTAAAATAAGACTTATCAGCACAAGCTGCATAAGGTTGTGCTGCTGAAGCCAAATCCTGGGATCAGCATCCAGGCCACGAGCCTGCAATCTGTTACACTTCTGCTGAACTTCATGGACGTTTGTCATTCTTTTGAAATCAGGAGGATTATTCACCTCCATAAGACAAATCTGTGTGTAACCAATTCCATGATTGGACCCTCCAATTTTATTGGCTTCCGTATAAATTTGAATACAGGAAGAGGAAAATCATGTTGCTCCTAGTGTGGACAAAGTGGAGGTGCTTGGGCTGTTGGAAGTCTCTGGAGGAGAAAAGGTTGGTGGAAGCAGGTGGATGGTATGTTCAAGAGCATAAAAGTGGTTGCAAAGAACAGTGCAATAGTAAGATATTTTAGTGGTTCCCAATCTGAACTGGCTCTTTTGAGGTGCTGTCACAAAATGGAAGCACATCACAAAATGCTATAAATGGTGGACAGATGGTAAAATAGGTGTAGAAAGTTAAGATTAAAAGTATTTTTGCTCCTTAAATTCTTTGTGTCTGGCTCTAGAAAATATTCTGCTGTGGGAGTTTCCCAAGCCATTTAGTTCAACCCACAGAAAGATGTTTTTTGGCTCATCCTAAATGGTCATGTTAACATGATCTAAGAATCATTTTGTTTTCTCCAGTGACTGCTTTTTTCATTATTCCTGGTGGTGCTGTGTGCAGCTTGCAGTGTTAGATGCAATATTTGTAAAGAATTTTACTAATGGTGCCAGTATTTACTGCCAATATTTTAAAATGTAAGAGCAAGTATGACAGTAATGGACTTTTCTTCTTTTTTTTTTTTTTTTTTTTGGAGGAACTTTTGTTTGCAAATTTCTGATTGAATCTTTCAGTAATAAATGTCATACTCTCCCTTCATTTCCAAAATAAAAGACCAAGAGCAGTTCTGAGATCAAGATGACAGGCTAACTGAAACCTTCAGCCACATTAGATGAACATAACTGCTGCAGGTAATTAACGCCTTTCATTTTGAAAAATGATTTCAAGCACTTTAGGGAATTTGGAATGATATTTTACATTTTATTCCAGCTAGTAATGTAGAAAGGAAATGAAATAAGACTAATTTTATTTTCCATTTTTGCTCTCCCTCTCTCTTTCCTCTCCCTGTTCTTTCTCTTGTTGAAAAACTATTGTCGTTTATGTCATTAAAACACAGAATTATTGCCCCCAGACTTTCAGTGAACCACAGCTGCTGACCTTTTTTGACAAAAAGCTTTGAATGCTACATTGGGAACATTTGTAGCCTGTGGACCATGACAGTACTGTAGACTTCTCTCCTGTCCTGACAGGAGAGAGTGCCAGAGGGTGTGCTCACATAGTGACTGCATTATTTGCTAGCAATTGTGGTAAAGCTTGCCTAGCTCTTGGGTTTTCTGCCTCATCTCAAATGTACAGTCATCCTTCAAACCTATTATACCACCTTCTGAATTCTCTGGCTTTGTCCCCAAGGCTACATAATCTGTTGTTTAAAATCTCTACCAGTGCCATGCAGATATTAAATTAAGCATTGCAGCTTAACATGAAATGTGTGGATACTTGAAGCAGGATTTAAAACACATCTTGATTTCCTTGCTGTGTAATAATATATTGCAAAGAATGGTAAAGAAAGTTGAAAATCAACCCTTTATAATATCAGATATGCTAATTTGCAGTGAAGGCTTATGAATATTAAATGAAATGCTGAATACTAAGCATGTGAAAACCTCAAGATGTCTTCTGCTTGAAATATGCCATAAACTCTTTTATTTTTCTGGGTGATTATATTAATCACTTTTCAGTAGCGCACACCAGCTGCTACATCTGCAACTAAACCAAGTACTTTCCCACAGTATATGCTGTATATTTCATTCTTAGAGCATTTTATTTTGACAGGTAATCTTTATTCTGAAATCAAAATTCAGGAGATGGACGAAAATTAAATGCAATGTCTATTTTTGTGAATTTAAGTAGAGTCCATATTTTTATTGACAAATACCAGGACATGTAAAACTCTATTTGTAAAGATAGTTACACATAGAGAAAAGTGTGAAGTCGCAAATTTGAACCCAATTCCTTTCTTCTTTGTACAACTGATATTTTCTGGCTTTTTCTCTTGTTAATGTCTGAGGAAAGCAGGAACTGTGATGGTGGAAGAGAATTCCGCATTTTTTTCTCAAGCTAATTTTCTCTGTGAAACTTGATCTGTCTTGGTTACATTTATGAGATTTTGTGAACAGAGAAGAAGCAATGTGATGTGAAGACAAAAAAAAAATTATATATTTTCAATATGTTTTGTAACATTACACTGCAACTTACATAAAAAAAACCCCAAATCCTCTCATAACTGAACTCTCTAAGCATTGCCATAATTGTAAGCATATATTCACTATAAATATTCTTTTCCCTCAGACAGAGAATAAACAGGTACATTTTTTGTATCTGCAGTCAAGTCCACTTACAAGTTCAAGGAACAGAAATTGTACTTGCAATTCAACTGGTATTTTGAAATTATACTGGCAGGAGAGCAGCTGCCTCTCAGAAAACTGTTTTCCATGGACTTCCCTTCTTTCTGTAAGAGCAGAAGATACTTCATTCAGCTGAAGCCTGAAGTTCTTGAATATCCTGAAAATCAAAATTAGGATTATAGTTTGCAATGCATGCATTTATTGCAATAAGCTCAAACTGATCTTAGTGTAGCTCACAGGCGCTGCTGCAGATCCCACGGGTCAATGTTCGGCTCAGAGACAAAAGATGAACAGGGAAAGTATCTGGCAAAATTTAACTTCTCTGCTTTAGGTAAGAACAAAGAGCTAAAGTAATGTCCTAAAGAACATCCACTGTATTGAAAAGGGCAGAGCAGAGTAGCAACAAGCGTTGATGACAGCATTTGAAACTGTTTCACAAAAGTTAAAGTGTAGATATTTTTCACTCAATAACCTTTCCTGCTAAGTAAAGGACAAAATTGCTGGAAGGCCTTAGTGTTGAAATGCCTATAGCTATTTATCATTAGAATATCTGCTTTTAAATTAGGTGGCTATATTTTATGTAAAAGCTGCTAGGAGTGTATGCAATGTATATTTTTTTTTCCATTTTTGCATACCCGCTTACATGCTTGGTAGGCTGCAGTGAATTAGCCACGTTAAAAAAAGGCCTTCTGTGTTGTCATTTTTCCTGCTGTCATTACTATTAGGCTTGTATCTCACCATAAAAGGCTGCCTGCTAGTTTCTGAGTACTCCACATGCCGACTGGAATGCTCTATAATTCCGGGTAATGGCTGAGGACACCTCACTGCGCACATACGCTCTCCATTCATTTAAAAAAAAAAAAAAAGCGTGCGAACAAGTCATATAAGAGTAGGAAAGTAAATGCTATCAGTGTGTTCACGGGTGTGTGATGCAGAGCAGATCTTTTTGGCTGAGGATGCACTTCAAAGCATGTGAATGAGAGATTCTCCTTCAGTCCTGAAGTAGCATGAAGCAATAAGAGAAACTAGGAAAATTGTGGTAATGGTTCTTTATACTAATTCTGAACAAACCATTGAGTTGAGTCACATTTATGGCTGTGTTCTAGAACAGCTATATTTTTTTCCACGCAAATCCATCTTGTTTTCCTAATTCAGAAAAAACAGTCAGACAAAAGAAAGGTACAGGATCTTCCTTTTCATCTGATAGTTGATGTGCAATATCTTTTGCATTTTCATTGTATTTTGGGGGAGGACAGCATGAGAGCCCTTGTGTCTGAGGAACAAAAGACAGCTTATATTAATGGACTTGTCTCAAAATTCTTCATAATACTTCAGGAAACAAACGGAAGGTATATTTTTGTCATCATTATGGTGGTCCTGTCTCTCTCCATTTCTAACAAACCTCCTGAAACTATAAAACAGTTTTTTAAAAAGCTAAAATGTAGATTTGTTATTGGAGGGTGCAGCAGTGGAAATACATGTGAGTTTAACTAAAACATTGGATTAAGTGAAGCAAGAGGAGAGACGTGAGCTAAGAACTGTGGTCCGAAGGATCCGAGAGTATAGCCATGGAAGGCTAAATCCGTCAGTGTGCTCATGTAGTGGTTCTACTATTTCAGTAGGATATCTTTCATATTGTCATTTTCTGAATATACTTGTTCTGTATCTAATTTCTAGAAAAGCAAAAACTGATTAATAAGGAGGTCATATCTGTGCCCTCTGGTGTTTTGAAAATGGAAAGTTTAAAGACAGTGATGAATTCTGTTTATTATAACCTTTTCTTTCCTCAAAAAAAACCAAAAATGACAACAAAAAACTCACCTATTTAAGGCTGTTATTTCATTCACTAGCTTGTTCCCTTGCCTGGCAATCTTTACATAGAAACCTTTTTCTCCATTTTTTTTTTTTGAGAAAAGTTTTAAAAGAGTAATCTTGTCTGAAAATGTTCCACATTGCCTTTCCAGGCAAACCTTCCTCCTGCCTGTATGTTCTTCCCCAAGACCCACCCATGTATCATAAATTTCTCTATTTTTCAAAAGGTTCGAATACATTTCTGTCATCTCCTAAGTGGCCAAACCTGCCACCTGCTTCCTCAGATTGCTTTCTGTGACGCAGAAGGGCCTGTGAGACCCTCAAGCTAACTCTGTCTGCTATGGCAAAATTTGGGGGACAAACACAGGAGAGCAGGAACACGTCAGATAAAAAAAAAAAGAATTACTGTGTCCTGTCAAGGTGGGGTTTCCTATGCAGAAGTGGCATTTGGCAAGCAGTGGAGAATTTGCAGAAATCAGGCATATATAGAGGTTATGAGGAGAATAGAGAAAGATGTGAGAAAAAGAGGAATTCAGAGTTTGGGGTTTCTGTGAATGCAGGAGATAAGAGTTCTTAGCCACTGAATACAGTAGCTTTTGATATTTGTTAAGTGCAGGCAGATCTTTCCTAGGAGGTGCTTCTGATATCCAGAACCTCTTCAAGGATCTTCTATCACCAGATTAAGTAGATATTCTGCATCCAGAAAAAAAAAAAAAAAAAAAAAAAAAGTGGCCAGTTGCTGCTCTTAAAATTTGCTTAAAAAAAAAATACGATTTCAGCATGGCATTTGAATTGCAGGGTTAAATTTCAAGGCTGTATGTGGGAAGTTACACATGTAAATCATACTAACAAGTGTCCCAACACAGATGTGTCTCCATCTTGTGCTTGCTGCTCAGGAAATGTTCTCCTTTGTGTCCCAACATTTGGCTTTATCAGGGAATTACTGTGTTGTGTTATTTTGTTACTGTGCCAATACCAGAAGCACATCAAGGCAAAGAAATTCTGTAAAATGAAATTAGAGGAGGCAGTATAGTTCAAGACATTGGTTAATCCTTAAGGGAAAAAGGGCCATAATAAAACTACGAACATAAGCTTCTTTGGAAGAAATAAGAAATAAGTAGGAAGTTTTTGGCATTTTTTTCTCGCCATGCAATAGCCTTGAAAACAAGAAACAATAGTGAAGCCAATTAATTATTCATCATGTCATAAACCAGATTAATAAACTGAGATGTTTTTAAATTCTTGAAATAATTGTAATCAGTATTGGTATGAATTGCCAAAACAAAATGCAGGAATGACAGATTCATAAAACGAGGAAAAGAACATTTCTGAGCACATTACATGCAAAAACATTGGAAATTATTCATCTGATCTAATTGTAATCTTTTGCCAAAAACATTAATGCAATACCTTTGAAGAGTAATTACTATAAAGAATATCCTCAAAGAGAGGCATTTCCACATGCCTGGGCTTTATTTTGCTCTCATTAGGGTTTATTCTCCATTGAATATTTTTGTCCATAGCATAAGGATTACTCTTGTTCTGCAAGTATCTTAACCTTTTATTTTTATCGCTTTATGCTTTCTGATTCCTCTTCCAGATCCTGATCAGCTAATGATAATCAGAGAAGATTTTTAAATCCTTTAATGTTTTCAGGTCTGCTTTTCTCCTTTATTTGTTTAATCAGAGAGGTTTGAAAGCTCATCCTAGGCAGTTGTTCATCAGGAGAAATGGGTAGCTTTGTTAAGCTTCAATGGCCAACATGTTCAGTACAATACAGATCAAAAAAGCTTGAAGAATGGTAAGAATGGAAGGAGCCTTGGATAGGACTGCTTTACTATGAGCCTGCTGCTTTACTATGAGTCCCTACTGTAAAGCATTTTGAGTCAAAGAATAACATAACAAAACTGTTTGTTTATCATGGTCATTTGTGCGTATCCCCACCTAACATCTTTTAGCCATTTGCAGCTTTGGATTGGTAAGGTTTTTTGAGGTAGGGATTGACTATATGTGCATCATAATGATTCCTTGATCTTTAGTCAAACTGATTGGATAAAATCAAGCACTGCCATTGCTTAGAGACTGGAAATATTTCCTCGTGAGCTCAAGAACAACCAGATGCTTAGAAGTCAAGATGTTGTCACAAAATGGAAGATATATTCAGAAATATAGTCTGGACTCATTATCTCTCTCTCCCTCTCCCCCAGCATCCAATTCTCCTCAACTCCATTATCTCATGAACTTTGCTTCTCACCATAAATTTGTCTGATACTGACATTTTCAAGATAGTAAGTCTAGACTTTTGGAAACTCTAGAGACTAATGAAAAAGTCATTGAGGTGGTTCTTAAGTGTCTTGGGCAGCGTTCCAAGGGCACCTTTGACAATCAGTGTTACTTTAGCCTTTCCCCTCCACAATGGGAGGTCTTCTCCATTAACTTCTGCCTGAAGTTAATCGTATGCACAAACAACTGTTTATTATAGGGATTTTGTGGGTGTATGATCCAGTAAGATGTCTTATTTCCTAGTTTCTTACAACCTCCCAGTTGCAATAAGTCTTAAGGAGTTTTGCTTTTGCAATTTCTTGTTAGCTTTGTTAGCTTCTTGTTCCTGGGAAGATAATACTGGCTTCAGAAAGCTCAGTGAAAGACACTGGGTATTTGATCTTGCCTAATATTATACAGTCACTAGCAGCAGATGTCCCATGCTGCCTGCCTGTATGATATCACTTCTGTGAAAAAGAAATTGCCAGTTGCCATCCGGGGCATCCTCCCTGGTTTATTTGCAGACTCTTCTAAAGCCATAATGAAGACCTGAGCTGGCATTTTTAAGTACCTTGCTCTTATCTGTTTGTCCTATCAGCCAAATCCTTTTTGTTTGTTTGCTTGCTAGTTTGCTTGCTTGCTTACAGCGTGTAATGTGACAAACAAAGCTGAAGGAAGAGAGTCACCTCTCAAGGTAAGACAGGAGCCCGAGGAGTTACAAGAAGTGGTCAAGCTGCTAGCAGACACTCACAAACTTCTGTGCAGGCTCATTACAAATATATTCCTTGTTAGCATACTTTTATCATGTACTGCTAACAAATCTGGATGAGGTAGAGCTTGGAGGGAATCCTGTTTTTCTCAAAAGGATTTTTATTTGTGAGTAGTGGTTTTATAAGTTGTGATGGAGATTCGTAAAGCCTTGACTAGGTTACCCTTTTTTGCAAATATAGTAACTAATACTTTCACAAACATAGTAATTAAACAGATGAAGAGCCCAACGTTCCAGTTATTCCAGGTGCCAGGCACATACTGCAGAGAAACAAATGTGCTTTCTGGAAGCTGAAGCAATACTGTACACCATAGCATTATTTCCAACATAGCAAATGTTGCATTTCCATGAAAGCTGAATCTGAATTGATTGATTAAATAAGAATTAGTGCATGTTTGCATCCATTCTGGAAGATTCTAATTCCCAAAAACTCCGTGTATAGAAGTATGAAATCAGATGATGTTTTATTTGCATATTGTATTTTCAATTTGAAAATTTTCAGATTTTCAGAAGTAGTGTTTTATTTTTAAAATATATGAGTGCATATTATTTAACAAAAATATTAACACTGTATTGCATTTCCTTCTGCACTGCTATAAAGAGCTACTATAATGCGTCCAGAACATTTTGTTTATATTATACACAGCAGACCTGAGTGGCTTTCTAAAAATACTTTTTGAAGAATATTTCAGTGTTGTTCTGCAAGCCAGTAACTGGTGCAAAGAGATGTTTTTGAAGATTTTTGCAAGTGCCTCACTGCACCCTAACCTGGTGGCAAAGGGCCCTGTATCAGCATAACATGGTGCTTTCAAAGCTGATAGCTGTGAGTACCTTTATGCTGAGAAAACCTTTGTTCAGATTAATGGCCCTTATTCAAACATCATATAAAAATAACTTTCTGTTTGGTAGATTCTAATAATTTGGGGCATTGTCCTGCACCAAAGAGGCTTGCCTGCTTGCTGCTATCATTTATGCCGGTGTGGAATACTCTTGTATAGCAACATGGCTATAATTTCATCCTTTTCTTCATAATAACTTCTCTGTGTTGAACATTTCTGTGTTGAAAAATAGCCCTTCTGGTAAATAGCCCTTCTGGAATGTGAAAGACGGAAGATCTGTAAGGACAAATTTCAGGTTTCCACAAAAATTCGAAACAGAACTGACTGCACTGCTCAACTTTTTTAATGTATAAATTAAAGTACATAATGCATAAATTAAGTTTGTTCCATGAAAAAAATAGATACCATCTTAGATATGGTTATAAGCATGGCCCTAGTTATGTTCCATCAAAAAGAATCAAACATATTTTATGTTCATGGTAAGGGGTGTAAATTCTTTTTCAAATTACTGGCCTGATCTTCACTTGGATTAAATAGCTGTAGTTCCACGGAAGTCAGCATAGCTGAGCTCACTTACACTTATTCTATTGACAAGACTTGGATTTAGTCTTAGCACAGTCAACTCTACGAAACCCGTGCAATTGGTCTTTGATGCATCTGTGTCTCAGTTTTCAACCTGTCTTTGCTGATACACCAGTTTCTGCTGTGTGCAGTATACCCATGTTTCTTTGACCTTCCTTAGGAGGTTGATGAATGTGTTTTTAAACATCCGTAAGTGAATTGTAATATATGCTAAAATTATATTTTGCAATATCTCTGCCAAAATGAACTACAGTGGATGGCTTGTGTCCGCATTACGTTGGAATGTGCATGCCCATAAAATTTTACACTGGACATTTGATATTTTGCCAACATTCATTTGCTATCACATCACCATCATTTCCTACTTTAAACTTATTAGTACCAAGTGCATATACAAGCATAATTGTAAGTTACTTAGAATATTACATGTTTGGAAGGGGAAGGAAAGATGAAACCTTGATGAAGAAAGACTGTATGTAAGGCTGCTTGAATGGCATGGTAATGTTTGAATTTTATTCATCCTGCATTAAACAACCGAGATGCATAAGAAAAACTACAAGTAAGCCTTCCGGTGTTGAAGGTATATGGAAAAAGCTGCATACTCTTAAGAGGACTGAAATTTGTATTTAACATTTGGTTCTCTATAATATTTTTTTTACTCATTTGTGTGGATGAATTGTGAGACTGAAAAGTGAGACTCACTTTAAATAATTCATTACTTATCATAGTCTGGTCATAATGCTGTTGTATTTGAGATCACAGCACTAGTTAGAAATTCCTAATACAAAATCTTTTTATTATTATTTATATTATTTCTAAATATTTTGACATTTCTATTCCAAATAACTTCCCAAATTCTCTCTCTTACTCTTTCTAATGCAAAAGCCTATACTCTGAGCCCTATTCAGTGGTGCTATATTTAAAGGAAAATATTAATATTGGACCTTGTATTTTAGGTATACGAGAGATCTGCCATATACCTCCCCCCACATATCAGCAAAGCTCTACACAAGCACAAAGGTCCCTCCCTTCAGCTGGGAAAAGGATCAGATGATCTTCTCTATAAATGTCATTTCTTGTTGGTGAGGTGACATTTGAAGAAGTGGGCTGTTAAGCTTGTAATGTAAAGGCATTCCCATGTGCCTGTGACACATGGGAAAGAGAAAAATAGATTCAGAGAAGACAGAATCTGAGGTTAAGGGGAGAGTAAGAAGTATCTCTTAATTTGAAAGAGGAAAAAAAAAAGAAAATACAAATAAAGGGGAATAAAAGAAGGGTTTGAGAGGAATGGATGACCTCAAAAGCTTCAGACTATTTTAGAATTGTCCAAATTTTTTTTTTACTTTACCTGAGCCATCTAGATTTTTATATTGATTTAATATATTACAGCTATATGAACTCACACTATAAGAAACAGAAGTACTTGAAAGAAAATGAACAAACAAGTCTGGTCTTTATTAACAAAGGAAAACAAAGGACTAAAACAAAATTAATCTGCTTTGTAACCATATAAAGTTGAGAGGCACAGCGTTGTGAGACAAACAGCAGAACAATTACATCTGAAGTCTGTAATAAGATTTACAACATTATATTTTAAGGAGCTTAAGGCCTTATTTATGAATGTTTTGCACTTTATATGAATGTAGTGAAAGAATAGCATTTTCCAGGATATCTGTATTTTAGAACTATAGAAATATATAGAAAATACAACCTTCTGCAGTGCAGCTTGTCCATTTTGACCCTGTTGTTGCTAGATTTGGGTACTTACTCGTAATTATTTATGCAGTTTAGTCACTGTCTGCTTTAGTTGACAGATGTTGATTCTTTAAGTGTATGCGTTTCATATTGAACGTCTTACTATTAATCTACCTCTGAACATTCAGATACTTCTATAATGAATCTTTGAGTAACAGATGTGTGAGATAAAATTGGTTTAATGTGCAAAAAATGTAAGGCAGAAATTGCAGTAGGGCTGAAGTTGATGTTCTTAAATGCTGAGATTGCTCTTACTTGGCAGCCTCCAAGGGCAGGATTTTTGGTGGTGTTTGGTCTGAGTACATGAGACTGAGGAAGAAACTAGGTATCTAGAAAGTATTGCTCAGACATATTGCATGTAGTATCTTATATATTGCATAGAATAATCATCTTATGTATCCACAAACTTCTCCTATCTCTTGCTCCTGGTAGATGCAGTTTCCACCCCTTTTTTGGGGTCCCTCCTGGTCCTATGCAGTGGTCAGGACATGGCAAGTTCTCAGGCATCTCATTTGCAGCACACACAGGCACGAGGGAGAGTGCAACTCCTCCAAAACACGCAGAACCTAAACAAACTCCAGTTCTGTGTGAGCACAGTGGATATCTCCTTTCCTCAGAGCCCTTTGGTAAATAAATAAAATCACAGTGGGCTGTTCTACGAATAAGACAAATTCAATTTAAGAATACCAGCTGCATTATGTGTTTTTAGTAGATGGGTGGGTAACAGTAAATATTATGTAACTGTTAAGATTTGGATAAAAAACAGTGACTTGCTTTCCTCCTCACAGGCGCTCATCCCTGGGGTACTGAACACTCATTTTCCACAGCAATCACTCAGCCCATTATTTTCCTCAGATGATTGCATAAGATACGACGTTTTATCTTGTGTAGCCTACAACCAGTAATACCAAGGGATTAATAAGATTATAAATGTAACTAGAATTAATCAAGTTCAATCAGAAAAAGTTAACGTCATTCTACTTTTATTCTTGTTGTCAATCACTTCAAAGAATTCAACTTCAAAAAACAATTTGCACCAAAATGATGTATCAACACTTCAAGATTTTTTTGATCATTTTCCATTTTTTACATTGAAACTTTGAATATATAAAATAGAATGAAGAAGTTATATTCAATGCATTACTTCTATGCCTACTACATTTTTAAAAAAGCTGCAGTTAAAAATACAAAATAATATCAGATATAATGCATGAATAATCAAGACATGTGGCATGAATAAATTGATTTGAACTGGTCATTTAACATGTAATTCATCTACAAAGAATTCCTGATGATGGAATTCCTGGATTACCATTTTCAGAAAAAAAGTAGTGTTGATTAGTTGAGATCCAAGACAATTTTTCCTGACTTTTTGCTTGATATTGTTTTGTTTTGTCAGAATACATTTTTCATACCTGTCTTTGAAGTAAAGCACCAACTCTCTGTCTCTCAGAGACCATCATCTTTAATCTTGTTCTAAACAGAAAGTTCATTGTAGTCTGTTTAATCTTGCTAAGAATGCAGCTTTCAAGGTCAATTGTTGTCCATTTGGATGTCATGGGCATTAGAAATACATATATGTGTGTGTATATATATATACATATGTACATGCATGCACACACACACACATTAGCTTCCCCATTCCATCTTCTTATCAATGACAACTACTCCCTAAGCAGCATTTTCTGTTATGATCTGGAAGCTATTAATTTTAAATAATAACTAGTTTTCAAAACCAGATTTTCAGTATATACAAGACTGCAATTAAATGTACAAAATAAGGAAGTTTTTTTTTTTCCAGTAAGGGTTTTTTTTAGGCATAGTATGTTTGTAGTGATTAATTTAGCTAACCTGGGGATCTGCCTTTCTTTGGGGTAGGAAATCAGTGAAATAAATGGGACTGGATATTGTAAGAGTTATGTAGCAGTACATGGAGCTGAAGTTCAGTGGTTGTTGTTCTAGTTCAAAAAGCAGAGCATCTTGCTTCGCTGCTCTTCGCTGCTATATTTGCTGGTCTGTATTTGCCTTATTTGCTTAGAATGGTTTTCACTTGTACAGCCATTTCAAAGGCTATTTATAATACAAATTTATGATAACTGTAGTTAGCCACTCTAAATGTTGCTCTCCCTCTCATCTCGCGCTGAAGAGGGGAGATCTGGAAAGGCCTGCATTAGCACTGTAATGTATTGTGCTTTTGACTTCAAGATAAATAAAAAGCAAACAAATATGTCTTTGTCTGAGAAGGTTTGTCTCGGCCACACCCACTTATCCCTCATCAACCAAGATAAATTGTTTCAGAGGGAGGACTTCCATGTTCAGAGAAGGAATGCAGAAATTCTTTCTATTTTGTACATTCTTGGCATCTTTCCTTTGTTATCAATTTTACATCCTCTTTGTATTCTGAAGCTCTGCTTGGGAAAAGAGGTTATAAATATTAAAACTTTGAACAAGTTCTTAAAAATGATTTGTTTTCTTTTTTTTTTTCGGTTTTGTCTGAAGTGTTCTTTGTTTCTGCTATTTTTACCTCAAAGCTATCCTTCCTCATCCAACCAGTGTATTTTTAGCTATTCCTGATATTTGAAAAGATTTTTATTAATTGGACAGATCTTACTTTTGGCTTTCTTCCTTTCCAATTCTGCTGTAATATTGCCAGCTTTGAGAAAGACATGCTTAGAACAGATTTTGCAAGCATTCTATGGAAGTTGTAGAATTGATATTTTGAAAGTGTTTTAATGAATCCCTTGCCATAAACAGCAAGAGTTTCTAAGGACTGGAATGTGCGTCTTAAGTCGGACTTCATGAAGAAACATCTAGAGACTTTGTTCATAATTACATAGGACTTTTTAATTAAAATGTTAATGTGATCAGGCTGTGGTAGATACAGTCTCTATATCACTTTACACAATGCAAATATGTTTCTGGCATGGCTTGAATTAGATGAGAATTTCCATTTTCCTCTCATAAACATTTATGGTAGTTATTGACACATATTTGAAAGGCTAGGATTTTTGACTTCTAACTGGGGGCAAATGTGATTTGTACCATATTGAACCTCTAGCAGTAGACCCCATTTTTTTTAAGCTCAGGGTCTCCTTCACACTGCTGTAGAAAAATAAAAATTATGTAATGAACTTTTCCCCATAAACTTTTCCACAATTCCCTGTATTTTGTTTGCCTGGCTTGTAAACAGTCTAAATAGACCCTATTCCTTCAAGAAAGTAAAGTACAGATCCCTCTATTGCTCCCCTGCAATCACCCCAAACTCGGTAGGGGAATAGTGGGAAAGGATATGGAGTAAGCAATAAAAGGCACAGTCCAAGCACAATGTAAAAGCAATGCATGGTCATGAAAAAGAAAAAAAGAAGAGTTTCCATAAATGGAAGGTCCATAAATTACAGTTGCCCTGGGGTCAAATATTTGTGTGTGGAGTTGCTGGACCATTTAAGCAGCTACTCATTAAAACCATGTAAATGTTCAAATAATCAAGCTATCATTTTACACTGATACTTGTTCCTACTCCCAAGGAGGGAAAGCAAATGTGCATTGATAAGGATGCAGATACTTCTGAAGGAACAATAGACTCCCACGTACGCAGCCCCGCTCAGCACAATGCGTTTCCTTGAAGGGATGCTTTTGGGTTGACACTGGAGTCTTTTAAAACCAGACATCTGTACCTCAACATTAGGAGCTGCTGACTCTTACAGAAAAGTAATTTTAAAAAGAAGATCATGGAGGATTTGTTGTAGGTAGCTGTTTTCTTTCTGTTGTTGCCTTAGCACAGCAGAAAAAATGAAGTTGTTCCCTGCAAAGGAAGGTGGCAACAGGTAGAGGGAGCTTGGGGAGTCCTCGGAAGGCCCTAAGTCACCCATTGGGATGGGCCGTGCTTCAGTGTCACCTCTGCTCTTTCTCCTTCTCCTTCCAGGTTTCTTAAGCAGGGAGCGGCGGGAAGGATTTGTTGGGCAGCGGTGTTCAGCTCACAGTTTAATTAGCCCTCATCTGCCTTTGCTCTCTGGCAGTCTTTCAGGGGAGCTCCACAGCGAAGGTGGCTTTGGCTCGTGCCTCTACCTGCCTGCTTCTCCATGCCAGGCCACGGCACTTTCTGTGCAGCTTCAGGAATGGCAGCGACATCCATCAGGCCTCTCTCGGGCTCCCTTGTGCAGAGGAGCCTTGTGTGCCAAGTCAGGGCTCTGCCTTCATTTGCTGAGATGGGTTAAACCTCTGCTCCTTTTTGAACACAGTCTTCTGCCTTTGATTGCCTGAGGTGCTTTATCTTCTTCATCTTGGCCTTCCTCCATGTCTATATTTAAATTCAGCTTCTCAGTTCTCTCTGTGCTTCTCCCCATCCAATTTTGAACTGCGGCTCTTGTGTTCGGTTCCTTCTTTGTTCCCCTTTCCGATGCTTTCGTGTGCTGGCAGCGGGAGAGCCGTGAGCAGGTGACAATGAATTTGCAGGTGTCTCCCTCCTTTTGCTTTTGACAGCCTGTCATGTACCCTGTCCTTATGTCTGCAGGGGCTATAGCTCAGGGTTGCGCAATGCTTTTCTAGGTTACTGTTGAGCAATCTTTATTATTTCAGAGAGGTCCTTTGTAGAAGGAGATATTTTGTAAGTGAAAAGACTTTGGAAAAAAAAATCTTCCCCTTATGTAACAGTTGAATACTGTAAAACAGAAAAGGATGGGAGCGGAGGTTTCATTTTAGAGCCAGTCTGCAGCTACTCTAAGCCACAAACAGGGAGTGGTCTGTGGTAGAACCCAGGTGTCAAGGTTGGAAAACTGAAAAGAATACTACTACTGCTCTTACTACTGCTGCTGTCATTGCTTGCTATTCAATACATTGCCAAGTCCACCTTTTCCATCTTAGGACATGGCTTATATTGAAGGTGTAGGCTGCTCCGCGCACGCTTGCCTCCTGGGGAGGTGAACATGCCTGTTTGCAGAAGTGCTGCGTGACTGACTTGTACGTGAACTTATTATTTACGCTCTCTCCTTTGTTTACAAAGCCTGGGATGATTTATTGCAAAGCGCAGAATATTCTTCCTGTACTTCTTTTGCATGTCTCCATGTGCCTGGTAGGCATCTCTCGCTCATGCCATTAACTGAATTGCCAGAGTGGGAAAGGTAAGGAAAAAGTAATCTGTGTGACAACGCAGCCAGGTATGAGTGAAGAATCCCAGTGTGTGTTAGGGGTGCACTTAAACCTAATCGTATTGCTTACTATTTAATTTCCTCTCAACAATTTAGTGTGCTCCTTGTTGCTCTTCTTATTTTTGTTCTTCTGTTGAGTGACCTCAAAAAACATTTATTGTTCTTAATTATAGATTCTCCTCCTCATTTGGAGAGAAGGAGAAAAGTAAAAATTTTCAAAACTTCATCTCTGAGCACTACAGATACAATTTCCTTCAAATATTTCACTTAACCCTAGCCTCAAGGGGAGGTAGTTTTCTTTTTAAGGAGTTTGTTTTCATTGTTTTAAACATTTCTGTGAATGACAAGAGAGATTAGCTAAACTCAAAATACACATATGGAAGGATGGATAAAAGTGAGAATGAGAAATTTAAGTGTTATAATCACCAATATGCCTCTGTGTGGGTTTTATGTTGTATGTTCAAGTTCTGCTAACAAGTCATAATAAGGAAACCGCATTTTTTTATCTCTACTTTCAGCCTTAAATACACAAATCTCAGAGTAAACTAGTACACATCTATGATGAAATTACAAAAAGAAATAAATGCTGGAAGCAAATTTTTAATTCTTTGATGCTCATACTGAATGATGTTTGACTTTATGTTCAATATTACAGTGTACAACTTGCAGTGAAAGATTCTAAGCACCTAACTTGAAATACTCAAAAACCAGGACCAGAAACACCTTGGTTTTTGGTTTGTTTTTTTAAAAAAATTTGCATGTTCTTGGCTGAAACTGTTGCTATAAATTGTGAAGGGCATCTAGCATTTAATATGACACATTTCAAGACTAAATGGACTGATTATGATTTATTCTTCATCATGACATAAATGCTCAGATTCCTTTCACTAGTTGTATGTTATTGACTTCAGTGGGGATTACTGGTATTAAGACCTTTGAAAATTTAGGCCAAAAGACGGTGTTGTGCAATGCTTCTTTGCTGAGTGATTTGCAGACAAATGTGCGAGATTGAGCTCTGAGATCGTCAAAAAACACCAAAACACCCAGCAGCTTTGTGGAAAGGAAAGGTCTCTTTTCCCTCAACCTATTTTCCAAACATTCCAGATTGGTAAAATAGTATTTCCATTCATGCAAAACTTTCAAAGCAAAGCTGGTGCCCCTTCTGTAAAATTGAACAAGTTTAAACACAGTTGTGTTATTGCTGGTTTTGCTTTTTAAACTAGCTCTCTGATAAATCATCCTCTTTAATATTAAAACAGATGGGCCAAACCAAACTGAACAAGTTCAGTTATCTTTAAAATGGGACAAAGCATTCGTCCTGCTTGGGAAGGTGACAGACTAAATGCATAAGCCAACCTGTCTAAGTAAGAGAGTCTGTAGCGGTTCTTGTCACAGAAGGCTCTTTTACATGCTCTATTTATAATGTCCTGCTGCCATTTTATTGTTCCTTTAACAGCTATGCAAGCGTGATTAAAAACAGTCTCCAAGTTTCCTGTGTCACTTTTCACTCATCGTCACAGCCCTGAATGGTCATAGTTTAAACCTCCTCATGCCCTTTAGCTAGTGCTTGTTGAGAACATAATATTGTCCACTTTTTATTATAAGTGTTGTGAATCTGTATTATTAATTAACATTGTCAGGCTTATGGGAAGGATCCAAGCCTGGAAATTTAAATAACAATTCATCTTCCTCATTTTCTGTTTTCCAAATTCCTCTGCACAAAACTCCGCTTGACAGAATTACACTTGAATTAATTTCCCTGCCTTTGCCTAGCAACACAAATAGGTTTTACACTTTCCAGGCTTCTCCTGTTAACTTCTAAAGCTGATTGTTGTCACCGGTATATCTTTGTTTGCTATTTATTTGTTACTAGGTGTCACAGCTCTGGACAAGCTCCCCTTGCTGGATGCTCACCAAGTGCTGTGTTTAGGTCCCACTGCTCTGGAGATGCTCTCTCTGGCTTCCTGACTTTGAGCAGAACCCAGCACTGCCTTTGACTCAGGCTCTGTGTACATTTACAGCATGCAGCCTGCTAAGTTCAGACCCACTTGGGCCTGTGCTAATGCCTGACCTCCAGGAAGACCATCTTGCTTTCCTGAAGTGCGGTCATAGCACTTTGCAGTGCTTCTTCAGACTGAGATGGAAATTTTCACTCTGAACTTTTGATGTTACAGGAAGGATCCTAAATCTGAAAGAATTTAGGCCACTTCTCTCATCATTTTCTCCCTTGGTTAGAAACAGAGCTTGTGGAGAAGGGCACAGTCCCTCTTTGGAAACTTTCAGCTTGACATTGACAGCATAAAGTCAGCTTCTTGCTGCCAGTCAACTCCTGTTCACTTTTGCTGGTTACGCAAGAAGGAAAGTTAATTCTTTGGCCCAAAGCCCATGCCTTTCTTCATCTCTCTCCTACTTTTTGCCTCATTTGTCTCCTTGACCCACCCTATCTTCATGACTTTAAAAGCAGTGTTTAAGTGTTCCCTTGAGCTTACTCCAGTAGGGTGGTTCTCCCATCTCAGGCGATCTGTAGCATACTCACTGCCCAACTCAGCACATTCTTGAAGTGTTAGCAACATCTTTGCTTGTACTGTGATTTCTCCTAAAGAGAAGGTATGACAGGACAGTGCTTCTGTCCAATTTACTTGGTGTGTGAACTGGGGAGATAAGAGTGAGGACCTCATTTGCAACTCACAGGCAGCAGGAGCTGCTGCCTGATGTTGAAGTAAAGCACAGCCCACTGGCAGCATCTGGCTTGTGTGTGCAGCCCCGAATCCAGCTTCCTGGCTCTGCAGGAGTAAGCATCATCACCTTTCCTCGAGGCATCCACTTGGGCTGCCCGTTCATGAGTCACCACCTCTGCTGGCTTTCTGCAGTGCTGGAGATTGCTTTGTTTTGCAATATGGTGAGTAGATCTTGCTCTCAAATTGTCCTGATGTGTAGGGCCCTTGAGCCCTCTCTCAGGGCTGGAGCCATGGCCCATAAGGAAGAGCTGAGCTCCAGTATTCACTGGATGTGTGGGTTGAGGGCTCCTGAGGCATTCAGAATGTCTTAAGAAAAGTGGCAGCAGATAGCACTGGAGTCATTCTGCTTGCTCAGTAAAACTGGTAGGGGCATCTACATCCAGATCACAGCTTTGGCACTGAGGAACCACCCCAGCCCTCTCTGCAGTGCTCATCATCGTCCAGATGTGGCCCATTTTGAGGCCCTGAGACCCTGTCTCCTTCGCCTGCCCCCTCGTGCCTGCAGGCCCCAGCTCTCTGCAGGCAGGTGATGTTGCTAAAGGGGCTTAGAAGAAGGTACCCACGAACCATATATGGACCATTACTATAGGATGTCTTGGGGAGGTTTGCGTGGGATATAAGTGATTTCTGGTTGTGCTGAGTTTTTAACAAAATACTGTGTAAATTACACAAACGCAGGGTCATTACGATAAGAAAGCATTTGATTGAGGGTAGCTGTAATACACATGCCTTAGCTAGGTACACACGCATGAAGTGCTTGCAGTCGGCCTGAAGAAATATACTGTTAATATAATTGGCTTGGTGAAATAAAACATTTAAAAAATTAATGCAAGGATACTACAGGTTTCATATTAAAAAAATATCAAATGCAGGAGGGGACATGACCTTCTTATGTCAGTGGTGTTTTTTGTTATTATAAGAATAAGAGACTTAATTCCTGGAAGTGCTAGAGTGTTTTTGGTTGGCTGAATGTGTCCTTTATAGTAGTCTGTTTGTCATCTCAACTTTTTTCTGAAAGTGGAATTCAGATTTCTAGCCAAAAACATAATTTTACTTTGCATTGAGGTTATATAACAGATGCTGTGCTAAAACTCTTCGTGTTTCAAAATGACTCAATGACTCATAAAACTGAGTAACACTTTTCCCTCAGATCATTATTTGATATTATCTAAGGATGAGTTAAATGCCTGAATAAAGGAAAAATTATTAGAAAAATGGAAAAATATTAGAAAAATGTTTGAACTGTGAAAATATATTGTTTTTTGACTTTCTTTTTAATTTTTCATTTATCTGTGGCTTATGTTGTCAGAAGTGTAGAAGGAAATTATCAGTAGGAAATCTCTCACAAGAGAACAATGTAAAATCTCTGAAATTTTTCAAGAATGGCAAATATTGAAATAGGGAGCCTCAAGTTCATGATGAAGTCGTCGGCTTTGCCAGACTGGTGCAGAGTCCTGGTGAGGCACATTCAGCCCCAAGGTTCCTTTGGCTGTAGTGTGTTCTGAGGCCCCCTAGGAACAAAGGCCAGTCATGATATCCTGCTTGGGTGATGAAATTTCCCTGGATTTACAGGGAAAGGGAACAGCACTTTGGATCTAAGCACGCATTAAGGTAATAGTGAGATATATATACAAGGGTGATGGATCTGGCTATTGAAAGTGAATCAAGTGCAGGCAATGCAGGCAGTCTGGTCTAGTGTTCAGAAGATCTGACAAAGGAGGTAGCCACTAACGTGCTTTTAAGTTCACATTTAGGCCCTTCATTCAGGGCAATATGTATTTATTCAGTCCTAGGAAAGTAACTCTGTTATTGTATTTTATTCCTCCACTATGGAAGTATTTTTAAGTTAATATACACATTACTATAGAAGAAAGTAAGAAGCTTAGAATACTTGTATCTTACAAGTGCACAAAAGTATGTTATGTATACAAAGAATATACAATTTCAAAAGGGCTCTTAGGCCTGCTCATGATGTTTACATCCAGAGAGTTAGGATTGCTGTTCTAGGTGTATAGGTAATGCTTGCCTTAAAAAGATGCCATCCTTCAGATTTTCTCCTTCTTTGTAGAATTATATTTTTGCTCTATATATCTAGTAGCACAAAGCTTGTTTTTCTACAAGTTGCTCTATTTTCAAAGATAATAGGTAGATGTTAGAGTTCCAGCTTTCCTTCCTGATATTACATGTGTGGTTCTATTTGCATTCTCTCAGCTTATGTTTTTGCAGATGCAGAAAATTATGTAATTAGTTGTGGGGTCTCATACCATCATTTCAGAGATGTTTCCCATTTAAATTAAAGGCCTGTTCTTCTACCCAATCAGTAATAGTCCAGATCTTTTAAAATCTCCTTCAGCTTGATTTAATTGTTAAACATTAATTTAGTGGGAAAAAGGCTTCAAAGAGGAAAAAAAAATAAGAACTGCTGGAGGGGCAAAATATTAATAGGTGCTTAAAAGCAAAACAGCAATTCTTCTCTTTCTAAGCTTGCAGCCCTTCAGGCCTAGCAGAAAAGAAACAATTGACTGTATTACAGGATTATATAGGTTTCATTGACTTAAAATGAACTGAAAGCAGCTGTAGGGAGATTTACCTCAAGTCTTTATTATTAGCCATATGAGGCAGAAAGAAAAACAATATTTTGTTTGAATCAGAAAATACAATTTTAAATGGTGGTTTAGAAAAGGTTAGATAAAGAGAGCATTAGTTTTCAATAGGAAAAAAAGGTGGAATAAAAAAATTATGTTTTGTCAGTATTATGCCCCCTATAAAAGATCTGGCTAGCAGAAAAAATCTTATACTTGAAGGATCTTTGTTTTCTTTCATTTCTGATGGATAATCTTTGCATTTAGTGCACTTGATATCTCTTTTGCTTACTAATGACAGTAATACTTCCCTCCTTTGAATACTTCTACCATGGAAATGGAGATAAAGATCAAAAAGTGTTACTTTTCTACAAAGAAAATCCTTTTAAAGTCATATTTCATTGAAAAATATATTGATACAGATTTCCATTTAAGATTTCTGCCCTTAGTTGTTAAAAATTCTGATTAAGAAATAATTGAGGGCTTTTTAGTAAAAGTCCAGAATGTGAAATCAGAACCTATTCTAAAAATCCAGACTATTTCCTTCCATATCTATTTCATCTTTTTATTATTATTTTACCAACCAAAGACATGGTATGTTTGGAAAACATACCTTTCAGTAAAACACAGCTAATAACAATTAATTTCTAAAGAGATTGTCTATGCTTAGTTACTTTTGTAAAGCAGAATTTTGCTTTAATTCCACTGTGGTGCTTTACAAATGAGAACTGCTCACTTCTCAAAATTAGAGAAAATGTAGTTGTGCTAAAACAGAAAACACAAAACTCTTCCTATTGTGTTAGGGTTTCTGGTGTGAGTTTCCTACTTCCTATAACCAACTTTTGTCTAGCTTTGATCCTTTCTAGTCAAAAATATTTTGTTAGACTCTTAGAGTCTGCAGAATACCCATGGACTTTTCTCCTGTAGGTTGTTCAAGTGATATGCTTATATATCAGTGTATCCACAGCAGTATTAATTGAGATGCAGGATGGAATTGCTTGATTCTGCATGTTACATAGCTAAATACTACTTTGGCATTGCAGGAGCAAAGTTTTAGTAGAGAGCCAAATTGTGGTTTGGAGATGTCCAAAAATAAGTACAAGAAGTCTTTGTAGGCATAGATGTAAAGCAGGAGTGAAATTTTAATTTTTGGTCAAATAAGTTCTCTGAGCCTATAGACCAGCTGTTCCATCATCCATTTCTGACAAGAGCCAAATGAAGCCTGCTGGGATAGGAAGTACGATTCTTATTGTGTACCTACGTTTGTTCATTTGTTTGTTATACTTCTCGCCCATGTACCTCTACAGTTCTTCCTTCAGAGACGAACAAGCTAGAAAAGATGGCTATCATCATCTGCAGTAACATAACTTTGAAGAATGTGTTGTCCCAGTCTGATACTGAATGTGCAAAGAGAAGGAATTTTCTATGAAAGTCTTAGAGCCATATATTCAATTCATATGTTTATACAATATACCATTTCTCATGCTTTTCTATGGGCTGATGACTTGAGATAAACAGTGACTTTTAGACACCACTACACTGTCGTCTTGATCCACTCTGATTTTTGTGTATTTGTAGAGGAGGAGTTCTTAGCTATCAGTCATTCATGGGGTCATGCTACTATTCAACTGTCCATTTTTTCTTTTCAATTCTTAAATAGTCCACTAAATAGTAATTTTTCCACAGCAACATATCAGCTATTACAAAACACGACTTCAAATTATTGGACCTAATTTGGGGGTCTCAAAGTAGCGGAAGGCTGAAGACTTCCTGAAAGTAAAACATTTTTAACTGTTTCAATTTAGTCATCCAGAACCACTTTTCATTCTTTTAAAAAGTAAACCATACTTCTTAAGTCAACCTTAACTGAATGAATATATCATACAGCATATCTTTTTCAGCCTAAAGAAATGGAATCACAACTGGCATACTAGTAGGGAAGAGAACTTTGCTCTTACATCCCACTTTGTCCTGTAGGTTGTTAGAGACTTTTTCCAAGTTTGGTATGTGTCCTCTCGATTTTACATCTCAGTAATCTTGATACAGAGAGATTAAATGACTTGCACCAGCAAGCAATCCCAACCTTCCTTATTCTCAGTAATTTTCAGTAGATCCCTCCTCCTCTCTGCTAACAGCAGAAATTTCTTATTTTCGGTGTTACCCTCTATTAAGAAGCCCAGGTACCTGCCAATGTATAGGAAGTGGAGACTTCCATTCAGGATGTTGTGTTGCACATTCAAAAGTATTCTTTTCCAATTGAAATTTCCAAAAGATAACAGTTCACTGAGGGAATTTGCTATATTTGCTGTAGACATCTTGTCAGATTTCCTAAACACTATCCCAAACACTGGGTGGGAAGTGGAGAGGGAATTGTTGGAAGACTGTTGTGTAGACAAGTGACCTGAAGCACACCCAAGCCGTTTGCACAGCTATGAATGTAATTGCTTGATATGTGCATGCATTTACATACACTATAGTAATTACGTGTCAAATGTGCTTTTAGTTAAGCATTAGTCAACTAATGTATGGAAAAAAATGAAATATTGAAAAAATTGAAACATTTCTAATAAGAAAATTTATTTCATCCATAAAAAATGGTAGTTTTCTTTTTTATGTTACAAATAACTTCATATGTGGGCTAAACATTTTCTGAATTTATTCTACTGTTTGTGCCCAAGTAAATACTGCTTGTGGAGCAGGAATAATCTTCCTTCTCCTAGGAAGTGACTTCCAGTTATTTTTCTGTGAGATGCCTAGAACGTGCTATTTCCTGTGGCAATTTGGTCTGTGCAGAACTGTGCAGACCATATGTCCGTTCCACATATTGTTAGTGGTCAACAGGAGTTATGAATTATCGAAAATTATCACACCTTCAAGGCATTTCAGGTCAGTAACACATAACAAGAAGAGGCACATTTCCCTAAATGAATACATTTTCATTCAGTGGGTTATTCACTTAACCAGCATTAAATGTAATCCTCTTTGATTCTCAGTGGCCACCTCCTACTCTTTTCCTGTCAGTCTTCATCTCCTGCACAAGCATGAATTCAGCCTTCAAAAGAATAGTAGTTTGACTAAATCACTGTGTAGCTTTCTTCAAGAAATACAAAGAGGGATTCCATAGAACTTGAGCAAAATAGCTCAAGGTCAGTAACTCCTAATACTTTACATCATAATTAAAGTATTCAGTTTTCGTTTGGCCTCTACTCACTCATTTTTCTTTTTTTTTTCATTCCTTTCATTTGCCTTTTTTAACATAGAAAGGTATTTATCTCAGTAATATGGCTTCATCACCTCTTTTTATGCTAATTTTATTTTCAGACAAGCCTGCTCACACTGCTGGCCATTGTAATTTACTGCACACTAGCATTGCAGAATATAATGAAGCAGGACAGTATTCTTTTTGATGTGGTTAATCTCTGTTATACTTGTGCCTTTCCTGAAAACTGCACTGTGTCAGAGAGTCTTTTGTGGCCAATGGTGACAGGAAGATCAACAGAGAGAGGTTGCTCCATTAACCTCTGAAGTAATGAAGTTGCATTTCAGGCAGTCAACACTCATGCTGCCAATTTATTATCATTTAAGAGGAAGTGAAACTACTTCAAGCCACTCCAGCGTCCACATTTTGATAAATACACAGATTGCTAATGTTCTAATGCTAACAGCCAGCCTCGAGGGGACCTCTAATGGGTTTGGATGCTGGGGCTTGGGGCTCCGTATTCTTGCAAAATGGTTGAGTCTTCAGCACCAAGAAAACAAGCTAGGTCTATTTATTTTTTTCCCATACTGAATGTATGTAGGCTTGCAGATAATGCTGCTCATGTTAAAATGTTAAAGTTAGACATGTCTGCTCAGAACAATTTATGTAAACTTTCACAGGAATTAAGCTCAGATCCCCAGGTCTGCTTTTATCTAATTCTGAGCTACACATTTGTAAGGCCTTTACTTTCCATCTTAGAAATGGATATAACCAAAACCTTGGGAACGTGCTTAAACCATGAATTCGTTAAAATCTTGCCAGATTGTCTGATGTTATAAGATTTTCATGATCTGTTGTCAAATCCTGTGAGAATGGCTTTCTGAGGAAGCAATAACACTAGTCTCCCCCACCTCAGCAGTAAAACAGGCTTGTAAAAAAAAAAAAAAAAAGAGAGAGAGAGAGAAAACAAGATTGCAATACTGAATAGCTGGCATGACCCTACCCGTAGCCCCCTTCTTCCTGACTTCAGCTCCTGGGCATGGGCTTTGGCAGATTTTTTTTCCTGCTAACGGGAGCGTAATTTGCATGTCTGGCTTTCCAGAAGTAGTGCAAACACTTTTTATGCATCAAAGTCCAGGTGATTGCGTAGCCATATCCTACATTCCCTTTTACCCAGGGCAGCAGGAACGGTTATTTAGCCTCAGTATTTCAGAGACACAGGACCGAGGGGATCAGTGAAGTGCGGTAGGTTCCTGCTGTTGCTTTGCAGCATTCGTGCTGCAGGGATATCTGTGCTGCGTGCCAGGGTCTGCTTATGGATGGCTATCTGCATGAGAGCTGCCTGTGACTATCCTGCCACAGCTTCAGTGAGGGAATCGGAAAGGCTGCCACTTCCCTGGGCTTTGGACAGGTCCTTTTAGCGTGTTTCATCTGTGACATCAAAGCACTCGGCAAAGTTACCTATATTTATGCAAGGATACTCTGCTGCGGCCAGCCGCCCGCAGCACTACCAGGGACAGGAACGCAGCTTTTGTGCCCATAAATTGCAGCTTCCCCTTAGGGATGTGTCAAATCCTGGGGGAGAGGAGCAGGACCTGCTTCAGCGTCTGCCCAGCGCTCAGAACCACACGTGCATCCTGCACCCGGTGCGCAGAGCTATTGCAAGGACGTGTCACAGACCGGAGAGGCCGTCAGGAAATCTGCAGCAACATGAAAGCTGGAGGAGGACGGGCAGCCCTCTGCGGAGCAGTCCTGTTCCAGCACCCCCGCTCATTCTGCCCGCTCGGCCTCGTGCGTCCCCAGATATTAACAGCGTTTGTACGGCAAGCTGAGGGCAGCGTGAGAGACCACGTGCCATGCGGCAGTGCAGCAGGGTTTTGTTGGCACCGTCCTCAGATGTCCAGGTTATCGGCTTTTCAGATAGCGGAAATGTGTTAATTTAGCGCAAAATTAGTGTGATTTCACGTGTGATTTCAGAAAAGCTAAGATAGAATTAGGCACTACTGAATTTTGGTTTGTAAATTTGCAGCTTGTTGGATTGTGCCTATAGTCTCTCTGTGTGATTTATACAATTCAGTAAATAAAATCTCAGATTCTCCCCTTCTGTGTTTAGCCAAAGTTAAAGAATGTGAAATATATTATTTTACTGGCATTGACTCACAACTGAGTCAGTGACTTCTTTGCATTTACAACTAAAATTGGATTCCAGCTTTCAAAAATTTATGACAATTGCTCCTTCTTGTGGCTTGAATGTTGACATATAATTAATGTAGGATTTCTTCTTGAGATTTCCTGCCTCGGTTTGTACCTGTCACAAAAATATCCTTGAAAGTTTATCTAACAGCTGGAACACCATGAAAGTCGATTGAAATTTAGCAAAGAGATTTACTGGGGCAAACAGGAAGTGCTCAGAGCAGGATGGCATAAATATGCAAAAAGAGCTCTTTTTTCAGCTGTTTTAAAGGATCCCAGGACAAGCTGATAATGGCATAATACTGAAAAACGCTGACATTGTGTCAGCTAGCAGCGCCAGCACATAAAAGGATCCCACAAGCATGGGGTGGCACATTGCTGAATTATGCACCGCATAGACATACGTCTGCTGCCTTCCCTCAATCCCAGCTGCCCTGCAGGTTGCAACTCATTCTTTTGAGAAACCAGATATATTTCATGGGAATTTCCCATGAAGTGATTTTGCAATCTATTTGGTTCCTCTTCAGGGTTGAAGGATTCCTAAAAAGTCTAGGTCTGGGTTGCAGGGACTTAGTGACTTAGTGACAATACTGAGGGACTGGACAGTGGAAAAGCAGATTAAATTTCATTTATATAAATGTAAAGTGAAGCACATGGGAGAAGAGCAAACGTAACACTCCATAGCAAATGTCAGGTTGTAAATTAGGCGTTACCCCTCAGAAGGAGATGTTGGAGTCAATGCACAGAGTTCTCCAAAAGTTTAGCTTTATTTGCTGCAGCTGTCAAAAAGGCAAACAGAATGTTAGAATAATTATTGTAAAAGTGACATTAAAACAGGACTAAATAGTTTGTGAATGATGATGGTCTATAAAATGCAATGCTCAAGATTCAGCTGTGCTGCTGGTTGGCCGGAGGGGAAGGGACAGCCTGAACAGGACCTGCCCTCCTCCTCTCTGCATGTGTCCCATGCTGAGGAGTAGTAGAAGGTGAGATCTGCTCCTGTCCCACATTCAAACAGGAAGATAGCTAACCTAGAAATTACTGCTGGAACAAAATGTACCTTCTATTAACCTACGAAACTGTTTGGGTTCGTTACTGTGACAGTGCCCTGTGCTGAAGTTATATATCTTGGGAAATTGAACATAAAATTTGATTTAAGAGAATAAAACTAAAAATCCCAAAACATTCTATTGAAAAAAAAAAAAGGTCCTTCAGAGAGAGATGGAGGGATTTCACTGGTGATTCTTTTTTTTTTTTTTTCCTATGGTTGTGTTTCAGTGAGTTATATGAGAAAATTGCTGTTTTGTTTTATTTTGCGTGACTTTTAGCATGACTTTTAATTGTTGAGCTCTATTAAAAACCTTCTCCTGACTCAATAAATTCCTTTGTTGCCAAAGCAACTGGTAGATTACAGCAGAGTCATATACTACAAAAAATACTTGTTCAAAAGCACAAATTTCTGTAGCAAATGTTGGTTTTGGTTTGAATTGTGCGTGTGTTTGGAACAACAAAGTTTTGACATCCAAAAATCCAGTGTAACTACCTTCTTTATCTTAATCTTCATCTTTTATATTCTAGCCCTTGTTATACACAAAGCTGTATTCAAGTATGAATTGCACAGTCCAACTATGTTTTTACTGAATGCCCACATTTTTGCATCCAACTCTGCATATACAGTACAGGCTACTGCATACATTATACAAAGTGTATAAATATAAATGTAAAGGTATGCATGGCATCAGTGACCTAAAGCTATAGGTCACTGATGTTTATCTTTAAATTCAGATAGAAAGAAAGATGAGGCATGTAAGTGTGAGGAAAAAAAACTAAATCCACAAGATTAGAATTAAATGAGCTGGGTGAATGTATTCATTTTTATAATATTTAATGTGAGATGAGGATATGGTTTCAGCTTTGTCTTTCTGCTCTTGACCTAGATCATGAGAACAATGTTTCTTGAAGATAGGCCTGTTTGTTTGTTTGTTTTGTTTTGTTTTGTTTTTTTAACAAATTTTTGAACAAATTCTGTTGTTCCAGAATGGCATACTGAACAATGTTTGGACCATTATCATTAGTATTATTTCACATGTGGTTATTTCTTTGGTTGTTTCTATGAATTAAGTTCTGCTCTGGGCTTTACATTTTCCTCGGTGGGCTCGACACATTTATGCAGGCGCAACCAGAGTTTCTTATGGTTGTGTTTTGTTGTTTTTAATTAGAAAATCACTTGCCTCAAAAATGCTTTTGAGACTTGTTCTTATCCAGCCACCAGAATTGCAATATGCAGGTCAAGTAGGTGGGGATGGTAATATACAGTTACCAGCTAAATTCCAGTACTACCATTCAATGTGCATGAGGCTGGCAATGGAGACTGACAGAATGGCAAGAGCAGTACTGCAGAGAATGGAATAAAAAAGGGGAGAAATGCAGCTTGAGCAAACAGGAGAAAGAGGTAGAAAAATAGAGAAGGTCTGTGACCAGCTGGAATGGGAGAAAAATTGAAGGAAAAGGGGCATAGAGGGAAAAGAGGTGTTCTCTGGAAGAAATACTAATCTGTGTACGTTGTCTTGGTTCATGGTGGGTTTCAGTGATTGCTTTCTGTGCCCATAAAGTGACTAGCCTAGTATTAACACAGCTGTTAGTTTAATTGTAGTATATTTTATTTGCAAAATGTGTCAGGTAGACAGTGTGGCTCTTGCTGTTGTATATGATTTAATTGTTTTTGGTTGTGCATGTTTACCTGTGTTGATGGAAGATCTGAGCATCTTCTTTGGAAATCTTGCAATGCAAGCCTCTGATCTTGCAAACATACTCACTTGCTTTTAAGTTCATAAATGGATGGTGTTTGAAGATGGGGATGAGTGAGATTTTGCTTAAACAAATTGCTTTTTATTATTTTCTTATTTTTCTTTGTGCAACATTGTTTATTATTGGCATGTTGATAACTGGGTCATTCATCTGCATGGCATATTATATGCACACCCTAAGTAAAAGGATAGCCTGTAAGGCCCCTTTCAGCACAGACTCTCCTGCTTTTAATCTTTCGTGCATGTTTAAGTCTCACTTAGAATAAAAATTAAAACATATGCTTGCATGCTAACCAGAACTGGTCGCTACATTTTCCCTATCATGTACTGAGAAATGCGTGGGCAGACTCATAATTGTGGAGAAGCTCATAATATTGGGGCCTAAAGTATAAAAATTATTGCATAATTAGACCACACAAGCTAGATTTCAAAATGCTGCATGTTGTTTGGATGGGTATTCAAAAAATAAGTAGCTGTGGAGCATGTATGGTCATGTTCACCCTGCCACACACAGTCATTGTAATGCTGTAGCACTTCTAGGAGTTTAAGTAGATCCAGCATTGGTTTTGCTTCAAATAGACCAACCCCCTAACACTTTTCTTAACTGCAGCTCTTTCATCTTGACCTTAAAAGATGCGACTGTAAATATCATGCATTACCTTTAGGAGTAGGTTCATGTGATGAACCATGTGAAATAAAATATACTTAGCATCCTTTGGAGGAGAAGATGATGATACAACTTTTTAATTGCAAACCAGCTGTAGGTTTATGCTGGACTCTGAGTTACCCTTTGGCCTTTTGATTTCATTTATATTGTTAGTAATACAATAGACATACCTCACAGTGTGGTCTGTGGAACAAATAGTCTTCAAATATGCTAACAGTATAACTTTAAAGAGTGCAGAGCAATTAACTAGCAGAATAAACTAATAAAACAGCATGTTAATAGTTTACCTAAATTACGGAGTGTAGATAGGGACATAACTGTTGGTACAAATATGCAGATCTTCATAGCAAGGCTTTGAAGCTCATTAGTTTATTCTCAGCATTAAAAGATAAGCAAACTAACGTGATCGGAAAAGCAGATGCAGGCCATTAGATGCATCTTTATTAATTTCTTTATTATTATTATTTGGTTAAGAAGAAGATAATCCCAGCAAACTTCTGCCAATTTACTGGAGTCATCTGCCCTAAGGACACCATGCTCTGCCCAGCACTTCCAAGAAGGCTTGTCCTCTCTAGCTAGAAATAAGCCCACACATGAAGTACCTCAAACCCGTCCTCAGCTCTTACTACTGCTACAGCCCTCGGGCCCTCGCTAAGGGAGAACTGCCCTTGTGCGCCTACGCAGTGGCTAGCGTGCCTTGGGATTAAACTTCCCCACCACAACCACCGCATTTATTAGTATTTGCTCTGGTTCAACAACATGGAGAAACCAACATGTTTCTGACAAGCGAGCGCAGCGATGGCCGCAGAAAACAGGCGCTAGCCCTGCCCCGTCAGGTCTTACGTTATCTTAAGTGTAGGGTGCGCAAGGTGAAAACCAAGTTGTGCCTCTTTCTGCCTGGACAAATGTGTGTTCTTAGAATTTCCTTCTAGTCACAAACCAACAGAAAATCTGAAACATGACAGGAAAAGTCCTGCAAATTCTAGAAATTCCGCCGCATCCAGAGAAAAGCCACAGCTGTGACCTTGCTTGGCTCAGGCAAACTTCCCTGAGCAGAAAAGAAACATCCCTTCATCTCTGGTGGCCAGGGAAAGAATGTACTTCAATTTGATATCACTGTTCTGTCCCTCCAAGAGGAGTGGCCAGTTACTGCTAAGGATTAGCAAGTCAGAGCTCCCAGAGCCGTGGGGCCAACGGCCGCCAAGTGCGTGTCTGGAGAGAGGGGCGATGGTGTTTGCAAAGCCGAAATCCTGTGTGGAGATGGGGAGGCTGCTGGGGGCTGTGGGCAGAAGGCAGAGCAGGCTGCGCAGCCCCTGCTCGTGCCCAGCCGCGCTGCCTCGTGCCATCGGCCTCCGCACGGAGAGCAGAGCCGCGGCTCGGAGCAGGGGCAGCAGCAACGTGTGCCAGGCTTGAAGGGCAGCCTTCAGGCTGCACATGTGCTGCTTGTGCAAACTCTAGAGACTATCCAAAATAGAGACGCCAAATCCAGCGGCTGGTTGCTGCCGGGAGTGATGAATCTGCAGGAACTGGCAGAAACTAGAACTGCAATGAGTTTTTGAAGGGCAAACAGACCCTCCAAATCTCAGGAACTCATGAGCATCCTAGTTAAAGTACAGTAGAAATCTTGTGCCAGTCTCTGAGCAAACGGGATCCTTAGGGATTCATAGGGAGGTAGGAGGGGGCATGCTTTTAATTTGGGGTCTATATTGCAGATGTAAATTAACTTACTTTGTCTAGGGTTTAAAGTTTAAACTCAGCTACATCATTTGTCCATGAATTTTGTTTATCTTTAGCATCCACTTCACAATTTGATTTTTAAATCTGAATTAAATATATACTTTATTTTTTAAAATGAAAAAATCAGGCCGGTGGGGAGCGATGGTTTAGCCAAGCAGATACTTGTGAGTGGAAGCTGCATGGACTGAGATTCTAGTGGGGTTGGTTTTTTTCTGTTTTCATTTTGCAATGAATTTCTGATAACAAAGATTTCTCTATTCAGTGAAAAAAAAATCTCTTTTGAAAGAAAACAGCATTTTGGGGTTTCCTCTAAAAAAAAAATTAAACAAAACATGCAGCAAGTTGCAATTAAGTTTCAGTTAACAAAATGCAAAAATACACCCAACCTCCATCTGCCAAAAATAAATAGTTTGAAAAGTAGTTTCACATCCCTGACAATGACGACTGTGTTTATGACATATTTCTGGTGCCATATCCCGCTCTCCTATCACTGCCAGCTCGTGGCCAGTATTTAGAAATAAAACAGAAACACATTGAACTTGCTGAACGAGATGTTGCCACACTGCAGCTCTAATGGGCTTAGTGACCACAACCTACAGGGGCCAGAATGTGTCAACAGCAAAAGGGCCAACCTCAATCACTGTCTGTGCTTTTACAAAGTTGTTACATGTTTAATTCTTTGCAGCTTAGTTCTCCTGCTGTTTTGGCTGCTCGAGACCAAGGCTCATATATTGCAGCAGCCTTCTCTACCTCATATAATGCCACAAAGGTCCCAGCAGGAGACCTTTCAGTGGAGCAGACAAGCCACAGGCTAGGGCAAACAGGGCATCACAACTTCCTAATAAGATGACTTATTAGATTGGGGGCTTGACACAGCTTTTCTTTAACCACTTCTTTCCCCAGCCACCCGAAACGTGACCTGTCTGCCTGTTCCAGCAGCAGCAAGAGGCTCGTGGCGGTGCAGCCAACGCTGCTGCCATGTGCAGGCCTGTGAGCTGAGCATCCTCTCTGGGTCACTCTGCCAACAGAGCAGTCTTGCCCTTAATGTCGGGTTTCCAGCCCCATTTTTTTTATTGCATTCAATAGAGGCTTTTCCTGTCGTTGTGTGGCTGGGGCTTTGCCTGGGCTCGTGCAAGCCGGCAGGGAAGGGGTTACCCAGCTGCAACTGCAGGATCGGTTTCCTGCCCGCACTTGCAATGGCCCCAGGCAGTGCCTGCTGCGGGAGGGAAGGAGCAGAGGGCCTTGCCGTGTCCCAGGTGGCAGACAGGCAAACCGTGTTATTAAGCAGCAGAGATTGCAAAACCTTGATCTTCAAAAAAAGGCCCCTAATTAGTCCCTAGCATGAGAATAAATGGCATTCCACATCAGCAAGGATGAAAAAGGCTCCTTCAGGTTTCATTAAGTAATCTCAGCTATTGACAATTTCATGTCGGGATATCTCAGTATTTCGAACCACTTTACCCAGAAGCTGCTTTTTTTTTTTTTTTTTTGGTCACTTGGATTTGCTTTAAATTTTCAAAAAGTTTTAATAGTCTCATGTGCTGCATTTTAACAAAGTCATGAATGTCTTGATGCAGAACAAGGTGCCCGAGCACTGCTGAGTCACTGCTGCCCCTGGAAGCCGGTTGTGGCCCTGCTGAAGCCCGTGGAAATTTTTCTATCATCAATACATTCCATCTCAGACTGTTTGAGTACTGGTTTGAAAGCCTTCTTCATAGCTCCCATAACCCCGTTTTTAATTCAGCATGCAAGTGACAGATTGAAGAATATGTGCTAAATTTTCTCATATTTTTGAAGAGCTTCATTTTGGATTCGACTTGTTTTATGAAAAAAAATGCATATTTAGAGACAAATCTGTGTTGCAACTCATATACTTTTTGTCTATTTTTGATTTATAACCATTCCCAGTGGAGAAGGCATCCTTGTCCAAATAGTCTCAGGGTTCACAAACTTCATCTAATTCTATCAGGTAATTGTACAGAAGTTTTCAAGGACTCGCACAGTCTAGAGAGATTGGATCCATTTGACTTTATTTATCCCAGTGGCATCTGCTTTTATCCTTAACTCAGATTAACAGTTCTGACATTACAGCAATATGGAAAGTTCATCACAGGGCTTCTAGCACCAGCTGCAGATTCTTCCTTCCAAAGCGTACTGTATAATGAATTTAAAATCTAAATAACAACAAATAGCATAAATAATTTCTTTGCCAAAATTGGAAGAAAGTTCTTTTTTTCTTTATAAATATCTTTTTATACTGATTTTTTGCGAACTTTTCAATATTTAATGAAATCATATGATTTCTGTTTTTAAAGAATTTTTTTACTCCTATATTTACCATTTTTAAAATTTAGCCCAAGTAACCCATAAATCATTGTAAAGTAAAGAGAAAAATGGTTCTACTTTAATAATGTAGCTAAGAAGATATTTCCTAACCTCTAAGAAAATACTTCAGAACCACTTATAAAGAATAATCCTTATCGGGATATGTCACATTAGCGTGGAGAAGAGATGTGTTATTAGGAATTTGTAAGCTAGGCTTGAGCCTATTTATTTTCTGAACTTTGTAGCTCTTTATGACAAGAGCAGAGAACTGCAGATCTCCCAGGTAACATTGCCTTAAGTGGAGTTTTTAAGAATGACTAAAATTTGTTCTTCTCTAAGTAGGGTGTTTACTTTCCATGTTCAGGGTTTTCCCGATAATACTCACTGCTGCATTTACCATTTGAATCCAGAAACTTCCTTTGGCATTGCTGAAAACTATGCACTTTATTGATTTGAGATGTAAAAATTGTATGCAAAAAGTTTGGTTATTTTACCTAGTTCTAAACAAGAAAGACTAACATCAGTTTTGACAACAAACAAAACCAGGTTTTGTTCTATCGGTTATGCTTAAGAGATTCCAATTTCAAACCAAACACAAATTGTGGTTATTCTGTCAGATATTTATATAGCCACTGGGGCGCCATAGTTATGCACCGCATACATCATTGTATTTTTAAAATGTACTTAATGAACATTTTTTCTTTTCTGGTAACTACTTCATTGCCTTAAATGAATGCATTCCAATAGAATTTGTAACAAATGAGCACTTTGTGTTTGCATTAATGCCAAACACGTTTAACAAATTTTTAACAAGGAACACTGGCAAAAAGCCAAACTCCTAGAGGGACACTGAAGGAATGCTATAAATTTAAACTGGATTTTACCTTTTCACTCAGCTCAACAAGTGTCTTAGGTGTCTTTGGCATCTCGGTATTGAAAGTTTTCCACTTAGGCTGGGTACAACTTTATGTCTTAATTCTTAGCCTCTGTTGATAAAGACCTTCACATCAATAGAGCAGGCTTTAACGGGACACATGCTGTAGTAGCAGCTGTTTCTGCATTCTAAAATCTTCTTTTTGCAAGAAATAGTCCAGGAGGAAATAACAAGAACAGTATTTGTTGGTGGGGTCGTAATGACAGAGAGGTGAGGAGCGTAGATGCTCTACCGTGTTATTATCTTTCCCTGCACAGTGGGGAACGCTCCGGTAGGTGCACGCGACCTGATCTTTTTCTTGTCCTGAGCTGCAAATTTCTGGACTCTGATCATAGAACCGCACATCAGAGGCAGGGGTAAAGCAGCCCACACGTTGCCAGTGGCCTGAGCTCTCAACTTGCACAGAAGCCACAAACAGATTTTTTGGCTGACTCTAACATCTGGGGGGATTCTGTAGTTGTTGGGTTATGCCCACAAAGTAGATGCCATTACAGACCTGGGGAATCACCTAGGCTGTAATACATGTTCTTATTAAAAGTGTTACAAGTAGCTGCACAAACCACATGCTTGCTCTTTGCTTGTAACTTAATATATTAATTTATTTTTTACTGTGTTATTTCAGTTTTAATCAAATGCAGGAACTAAAAAATAATGATACTTAACACTCATCCAAGACTATTAAGGCACATTACACAAGGTAAGCCTAGGAAATGCCTGCGAAAGGCCTGATGTTATCCCTGCTATAGTGAAGGACACAGATATTAGGCACAGCAAAACTGATGTGACTTTTCCTTCTGTCGCAGAGTGAGCCAGAATTTGGAACAGTGCCATGCCAGGGCTTTGTCTTAATCCTGTCCTTTTTTTTGTGGCTTTGGACAGAATGAAGTCAAAATGAAGAATATGTTTTTTTCTTTAATGTCTTTAAGATTTCATTGCCAGGAAATCACATGAGAAAGAGTTTATAAGTTGTTCTAACCTTATTTTTGAATGACTACTTTTCAATACAGTTGTTTATTTCCAGAAAATGAAATAATTTCCCTTGATTTGTTTTTACTGTGGAGCAGGAAACAGAGGAATTCACTCTGACAGCTTTTTAAAAGATGTCACATTATAACGCAGGCGTCTTGTCATAGATTAAGGAAACATCCGAATCCTTAGGGCAGAAATAGCCCTAACAGCTTTTCATTAATGATATCCTTCTCTGCTGGCATTTGGTCAGATACCAATTGCTTGCTATAAAGTGGCTATTCCCTCTCTTTCTGCCTCACTAATTACCGTATCAGTTGTTGGCCTTTTATGTAGGTACCATGTGTAACAGGTTAGGAGAGGGCAATTTAGGCCTATGTGAATGGGTATCTGTTTTTGTATCTGGGTGCTTGTTGCAAACATTTGGAAAGCATATGGAGCATAATAGACATTAACCCAGATGTCAAAAATAGCCTGCATTTTACTACTGTTATTAAACAGTTTCCCCTTTAACCCCTTTGTGTTTACCCACCCTCTCCCAGCTTGTTTCTGCAAATCACTGCTGAGAGGAAAGGATTGGAGGTAAAAAGTAGTAATCAGGCAGGTGTCTTTATCCAAAGGAAAAACAATCTGAACAAATATTTGTGGGCTACTACACTTTTATATCTTCACATCCTTCTGCTGTTTTCATTGACTGGTATCTAATGGCCTGTCAGAGGTGCCAAACTCATAAGACATTAATTTCGGCTGGAGCACTGCTGAACATCATGCCCAATGTACATTACCAAATTTTTTTTCTGTTTTGGAGGTTCAGTGACCTATACCAAGTACAGCATTGAAGGAATAAATATAAATTTAATTTACTCAGCCTCAGTTGGTATTTGACAGCAATATCCTTTTATATATTTATTTGACTTACTTGAGAAATACTTTGCATTTCCTACCTGCGGTGAACAAGTTTTTGTTACACTTCCAATACATATATGGTTTCCTGAAGAATGGGTGGTTGAATGGGCGGCAGGATTTATTCAGGAGGTTCATTCTCTACTAAAAACCCCCATGAAAAGATGGGTGCGATCTCTCTTCAATCGAACTCTTTAGTCTGGGTTCTTGTTTTTAAGAGTATAAATGAGTGTTAATTGTAGAGGAACTTCAGATTGTAAAATATCAAGTATATTGAAGATTTGCTGTGATTATGATTTAGTGAACCTGTTAAAAAATATAGACATTTTTGTGTTAAGGTTTCTGGAATGTACTCTCCTCGTTAATTTATATGGGTGCTTCCTATGCCTATATATCTCTTTGAATGATGATTAAGAAAAAGTACACAAAAGAATGGGAGCTATGCACAGTTCACGAAACGTAATGCATGCTCTGACTTACAGTTTTCATAAAAAGTTTGCAAAGATTTTATGTGCCAGAACTAGTAACATGATCTACTTTAGGAACTCCCTGGCTTTCCAGCTCTGCAGAAGTCATTTTTTCTCTATGCAAGGGCCAGATCCAAAGCCTGTTAAAATCAATGGGAGCCTTTCCCATTTCACTGGGCTTTGGATTAGTCCCTAAGTGTTTTAACCAGAAGAATTGCACCAAACTCCTCTTGGAAAAGTAAAAATACTAATCTACATTTATATTATATAAGCTGTTATATGTAGTTACCGTACAGACATGGACTTGGAAATCTGGATGAGAAATTATTTGCAAGTTTATTTGGCTACATTTTGTAAACAGTGTTGTTTTTACTCACAGCGTAATTACTCTGATAAATATTAGCTTTTAGACTTTAAAGAGGCATTTTAATCAAATAGTTCTATTGATAAAATGTATTTTTACAGCTGCATGCAAAAGACTAAAAATTCTATTGCAATGAGGACTTGGAAATCTGGATGAGAAATTATTTGCAAGTTTATTTGGCTACATTTTGTAAACAGTGTTGTTTTTACTCACAGCGTAATTACTCTGATAAATATTAGCTTTTAGACTTTAAAGAGGCATTTTAATCAAATAGTTCTATTGATAAAATGTATTTTTACAGCTGCATGCAAAAGACTAAAAATTCTATTGCAATGATTTTTTTTTAATACAACTGGATGTTTTGGAAACTTAGGTTATATTAATGCATCTGTTATAGAGAATCTCCTACATAAAGCATTTCCGTTTTCCTAGAATAGAGAAATGAAAAAATTCCCTGTAAAGGAATTATTGAATTCCTCCCGCTCATCTGATAGCCAGGTATACCGTGTAAGACTAGTTCACTGTGTTCTTTCCACGAATACTCTGCTGTTTGGTAGCAGCAGAAGGAGCATTGCAATTAAACTCATTCCATGCTTGCTCTGCAGTCTCTCACACTCGGACAGAGCCACTTCCCAAGCCCAGGGAAATCGGGCAGGACCTTTCCCTGGGCAGGCTCCAGCTCACACACTTCTAGAAGTCCCCCAGATTTCGGCAGTGCTAGCCAAGCATTAAGAGCCACAGTCATTGATAAGCAATTGTATGGCCAAAATACTCATAAGAGATTTAAACTTTTATAAATCTGAGGTTCTTGTAAAGCCTTTCTCCCCTGTCTTGTAAATTAAAGCAGACTTAAAATATAACAATAAAATATCGCTTTCAATAGCTCCCGTTTTGGAGGAAGGCTAGAGGTGCTACATACTCCCACCTGCCATGGAACTTAATGGAAAGAAATTGAAGATTCTTTGGTTTATAATAACAAGTTTACTTTTATTAATACTATTTCCACTTCAAAGCTACTTTAGAGATGATCAGAAAACTCACCGCTTACAGAAACACGGATACAGTAGAATTTCTCAACTTAGGAATTCAAAATCTTTCTGATTTCAGGGGAACACGAAATAGGAATCACCCATAAAGTGAATTGCCACCCTATAAACATAACAAGCAGGTTCAAATCCAGTTTAAATCCATGCCTAATCCTTAATCCCAAGAAAAAAACAAAATACCCTTTGACGTCTGTGAGAAACTTGAATAGATGAGAATGAGGATTGCTCGTGTGTTTCAAACATTTCATTAACCAGAATATTTTGTTCCCTTGTTCTAGCTGTCAGAGGAGCTGGCAAAAGAGGAAGAAAAAAAATGTCACTGGAGTGTTACGATGATAATCTACTGCATTGGATCTCCAAACATGACCATGATATCCTGGAGAAGATCACAGATGCAGAAAAGGAATCCTAAGGCTGATATCTAATGAAATGCAGCATTAACTGGCATCTTCTCCCTTATTTCTTGTAATCTATTATGAAATTAGATACTTTGGAAAATGATGAAGGAGACTGAAGCAGAAATTACAAGAACTTCATTTCTGCCTTTAGTGGGTCTTGTAAGTTATTCTGTTTTCACAAAGAAACCATCTGTTCAGAGTATTATTGTTTAATGAGGTTCAGTTAAACAGGTTTTCTAACTAATTTGGGGTAAAATGATATTGATTTTTAATAGGTAATTCAGATTCTTTTAGGCGTGGTATCTGCATTTGCTGATTTTACCTAGTCTATTCTAAAGTATCACTTCTATTGCACTAGATTATCAAAGAGGATTAGTAAATGTTAAATAAGGGTGTTGGCATTAATATTACCCCAGTTAATGTGGGCTTTTCCAAAAAGAAAAAAAAAAAAAGATTACTCAAGCCTTTACCCTCCTCTGTTTTTCTTATATCTACTGATAAAATAATAATAATTTAAAAATAACATTGATAGTTTAACCGGTATTAAGCTCTGGGCCAGGTTGGAAATGAAATCAATTTTTGGTACTAATAACTGATGGCAAAGATTAGCTTTATGAAAATATGGTGTGTGTCTCTGACAATGCATAGGACATCTAAATTTGATCATAAATATAAGATAACGTACAAGATGTATCTATTGCTGGATGGTAAAAGCTTGAGGATTATATAAATACATATGTATATATGGACATATACACAAGGATGTATCAACCTTTTACCATCCAAATACATACAGGTTTTCAATAATAAAAGCTGGGACTAACTGAAAAAATAAAAATTAAGATAAAATTGCTGTGAATACAGTATATGCACTAGGTCTCCTGTAAATGAGGAACTGTTTGTTGTTGTTTTCTGTATTGAAAAACAGTCTTCAGTATGGATCCCAATGAATTTTAGGTGTTAAATAAAAAAATACCAATGAACAAATAGCAATTAAAGGCTGTTTGTATCCACAAAATATATCTAGAAAAATCAGTGTAAAGCACATGCAAGGAAAAATACAAGTGAAGTCATTACATTCAGTGAGAGAATATAACTGGTAGTCAAATCTCTGTCTCTTCTCAAGGAGAGGATCCTTGTGACGCTGTGAACATTTTCAGTCAGTCTGACAAACATGTGCAAATGTTTGGCTGTTTTATTGAGGCATCTTTTTGTCCATGGAAGAAATCCTTCCATGCTGATGTGAGTGGGAATGGAATATCTGCATTTTTAAAGGACAAACAATAAATTTAAGCATGGGTGGCCTTAATCCTTAGTAGTTTTTCTTTGCTGCTGTAAAAAAAAAAAAAAAAAATATCTAAATGGATATTCCTAAAGTCTTGCACTGAATTTAGAAAAAATATTTTTTTGAGACTGTGGTGCAATTAACCCTAATCATCCTACATGAGCCATACATATAGTAACCCCTTTAAAATGATTGTCTAGAGATGATATTTTATTTACTTGTACCATAATTCTTGGTGCAATCAAAGAGCAACTTAGTCGAGCAGGAGTCCTGCTGTACTGTCTTCAGTAAATAGAAACAAACGTATAGAGTTAGCATAGCATAGATAATCCAAATTTCATTCATGTTTAAAAAGTTTGTCCTTTAACTATCAATGGTGTTTTAGATCTTTGTTTTTGAAACAGCAAAGCTCCTGGGAGTTTATTTAGCACATATGACAAATGTTGCACTTGGAAACTCAGACAACAAAACTAGGTTCTCGTGACAAATTTGTTGTCGTGGTAGGAGACAATCCTCTGTGTCTCTTACAATCAGGTCTTTACCTTAACTCTGCAACTGAATACTTGAAGTAGGAAATAAACTAGGGGAAAATAGGGTCACAAACACAAAGCTGTATAGTTAGATATTTATATGTATGTGCCAATTTTGTCACAGATATTATTTTAGGAGCATTTTTGCTCCATTCATGTTGGTAAGAGTATTGATCTAAACTTTTATCAGGGCCTATAATTTAGCCCCCAATGAGGAGAATTTTGTCTAACATTGCTTTTTCTTTTTTCTTTTTTCTTTTTTTTCCCTTTCATTTCGTGTGATACTCTATGATGTTTGGAGAAAATCTTTTCATATACTAAAATAGAATCTCGGGGTTTACAATAAACACTGTGATGTTGGGAGAATATTTTATTTGAGCAATGTTTGGTAGTTTTTTTCCCCCTCTAGGTGAGAAAAAGCTTTTGGTTACCATTTAAGATAATAATTATTATTTTAATGTGAGCTCAGTCTTGTACTGCACATTCTTTCCTTCATTTAAATGTACAGTATGAATTTTGTATTTAATGAATTTTGTGTATCCAGTATGCACGTACCTGCACATTGACTTTCATTTGAAAGTGGGTTTCAATTTACTTTTTAAACAGTGTTTATGAAAAGACCTCAGATGTGTTGACACCAACTATATCTGCAGTGTTTTTTTTTGTGTAGAGTGATGTTTGAATGTGATGTTCTGCAACAGTGGGTCAGTATTCCCTATTTATCTTAAGTCCTCATTTGGTAGTGCTTCTTGTAATATTTTTTGAAGTGAGTGGCATGTTTTGGATTGTGATATTGATATATGGTTAAGGACATTGATATGAAACTAAGGAATTCCTAGAAATTACCAGTGGGCATGTATTAGACAGTCATTTGTAATTTAATGTCTAGTAGAAGTGTAAAGTACCAAGGTATTTAGAGTTCATAACATTGTTATCATGTGTATGGGAAGTATTTAGTGTTGATCAGCTTGTTTATATTCATCAAATAAACTTTGTTTCTTTCTGAAATCAGTGTTGTGTCATTAAAACTAGGTTTAATGACTGTAAGAAAATGTGTAAGAGATGTTTTCCACATGGTAAATCTATCACACTCCTTATTTCTCTAATTGCTACCATTCAAACTAATTTATCTTCCTGTTGTTACTATCACATAAACTGTTTAAGAAAGCATAAAAACGGAAAATGTCTCTTAGGCCCCACTCTCAGAAATGCTTACAAGCAACCTTACTAAAGTGAGCAACCATTTTCTGCATTGGGCTCTTAGGCAGCAATATGCTTTTGAGTGGGTTTCTAAAACATAATATTTTTGTGTGACCCTCTGTAATTGCATAGAAAATTACATTTTGTTTATGTACTTTACTGACCAAAAGCCATAAGGTGTGAAATTCTCTGCACAGTCAGCTCCTTTTTCAGCTGCCTGGTAAGTGGTTCCCCTTTTCCATTATGTTCACTTTTTTTAGAAAAGGAACTTTTGTTGAGCAGGAATTTCTTACCTCATAGAAATCCCTAGACCAGCTCAGCGCACACACAGCAGGAGAATAAAAGGTAAGTAAGTATGTATTTTAGTTGGGTTATTTGAAAACACACAGTCTCATAGTTTTAAGCTCTATTTCTTTACCTATAAATTAACTTTCTTGGTAAGAGAGTACTATGTACTAACATAGGATATTAAGTTTCACTTTTAACTACAGCTACATAAACATTTATTGTGTATTTTACCTATGCCTACCTAGCTTTGAGTCATAATACTATGAATTGAGTAGCAATTGCTTGTGTCTTTCCTAGACCTGCTGTGATTATTCAGAATTGTCTTGGTGTGCTCAGACAGCGCTCGGAATAGGTGACTCCATCCCACGCCAGTCGAAGTGCCCATTTTTAACACCATTTTTATAGTTAATCACTTCCTGCTTTCAAAGGCAACTCTTGCCTCTCTGCGCTGTGATGAATGCAGAAAATGCTGATGCTCTGTGCTAAGGCCAAGCAGGAGGAAGGCAGTTGATTTGGGGAAACTTGTAGAAGGCTCTTGATCTTGCCAGCTCCATGCCGGCATCAGCTGTTGAAGTCAACTGCAGGGCACCTAAAGCTGCTCTTGGATGTTTGTGCTGTGCTCCAGGCCTAGGATTTGATCCTGAACAAAACATATCATTGTGTATGCTGCATTATGTTCTTGATATCTGTTTTCCATAACACTGTTTTCAGCAAGGACTCCCCTTTCCCCTGTGAACCAAGGAGCTTTGAGGCCCTAGGAGAAGCACAAGGGCCAGTGTCTCTTTTCAGGTGTCTGCTGGGTGCCTCGGGGAGCACCGTGGGAGCAGCTCCATGCCTGCAGCAAAGCTGTGCTTGTGCTGGCTTTGGGAGCTCAGTCAAGCAGCTCCTCCAGTCTATTGAAGGACCATGAATTAGAGTCACCTACTTCAGAGCGTGAAGTTCCCTCCTTGGATATCCTTTCCTGTTCGCTCCAAACTCTCTGCCAAAGTTGCTTGAAGCTTGAGCAAGCCAACATATAAGCAGTGGGGGACAACCCTGGGCCATGAAGTCATGTGTAGTCTTGCCTTTCAAGCCAATGTGTCAGTTCAGACACTATCTAAGAGCCCCAAACAGCTCCATGTCAGGATCGGTTGGATGAAGTCAACTGCAGAACACCTCTGGCTGCTTCTGGCTGCTCATACATGCTCCGCATCCAGGATTCGATCCTGAACAAAACATAACAATTATGTATTGCAACATTATGCTTTTGTGCGGAAGTCTGTCAGAAAGTACAAAACAGAGGATCAGAGAATTTCATGACTATATTTCACCTGTTGATATTGCTTCTCTAAAACACAAAACTTTTAATAACTAATGCATTAAATTATTCCAAATAAAGCTGAGTCAGCTGTAGAGCAGTAGTGCATTTCCCATTATGAAGTCAGTGGGAGCCCAATGGATAGCCAGGGCATAATTTGACCTATATATGAGAAGAGCAACTGAAGACGAGAGGGCTGCTATAGAGATTTTGCTTCTGCAAGCACAGAATGACCAGAAGTACCTCCCTTCTCAAACAAGAGACAACCTTTGCCTTCCCAGGAGTAGCCTACCAAACATCATCATGTGTTGTCTACAGCCTGGATGCATTGATGCATCATGGATGCAGCTGCAGAATCAAGGGCCCATTTTTCTTGGTTTTACATTTCTTCCACATCTTGTCCTTCAAAATTAGTCTGCATTCAGAATGAGACTATTCTAATACCAGATCACCACTGACTCAGGGGAAGATGAGGCGAAATGTCAGCACATCCCAAAGACAATGAATGCATCACTTTGAAATATGCACTTGATTCTGCATCATGGGGAGTTATACAACATATTCCCACGTATCTGTAAGTCTCCAGACAAATCCAAGACCTTTGAACTAGCACAGTTTCAGATGGAGGCGGCTGTCCAACTTCGAGCAGGCCATGCCTTGGGTATGCACCCCAGAGAAGCCAGTAGACACCAGATGTTCTGGCAAGGCCGCCCGCGCCGCGCTCGGGGAGCGAGGGGCCGGCGGAGAGCAGCCAGCGAGCTCCAGATGGAGCAGAGAGCAGAGACGCGTGTGGGAGGCTGCACAACCACGTTAGATGGCTCCAGATAGCCAAGGACCCATGATGTGCGGCTCCGCATCGCCCAACCAAAAGGCTCTACGACCTAAGAGAAATCACGACCAATCTGCAGTTAACCTGCATTCAGTGAGAGGTGTTACTGTTGTGGGAAAATAAGCAGAGAGGAAATATCTGCGCAGAATGTATGATAATGCAGTGTTCTAACTATTTTTTATTTGAATGCATTTTGGACAAATGCATTACTCATGAGTGAGTTATCCAGGCCTTGCCAAATATGCAGCAAAACATTTATTATAGCAAATTACACCATCAGCTAAACACCTCTGTTTAGGCTCTTAGTTGACTACTTCTGCAAGAATTTTTTTTTGATTGTTTCTTAATACTTCTATATTTACTGCTTTGGTTACCATAGAAATAATTAATATCACAACACTGACATATATAAAATAAACTTAGTGTCTGAATTTCACAAGGAAAACACTCTTATTAATGAACACCTAGAGGGTAGGGAGTAGTTCTTCATACTGTTCTGAAGTCTATTGATTTGTGTCCTCATATGCATTTTATTATGGGTCTTACATTTCATTTTAAACTTCTAAAAATAAAGAAAAACAGCTGAGGAACATTTCTTTAAATGGCCATATTTTGGCTGGAGGTTAGTACAGGCCAAAAGAGAGCACAGATCTGCCCTGGAGCTCTTTCAGTTTTATTTTGTTTTGTTTTAATAAAAAGATCCTTATTTCAGTCCACCAAGGGTCACAGAAACCTGGTCCTTATGAGACCAGCACTATTCCTGTGTGTTGCTCTCCTGCCCTGAGCACCTATATGCTCTTAGATCAATCACACGTGGGAAGGCAGCACACAAGGGTGTGCATGGAGAGGCTGGCCCAGAGTTTACTGAAGTGAGCTGAAGGGCTGTTGACTTAGAGTGAGTTCTTGATTGTCCCCCAGTTGCTTCTTTTTGGAGCATATGTGTATGTTTACACAGCATGAAGCCAAAGCATTTCCTCCGTCTATCAGAATTGGAGCTAAATTTAATTCAGATGCACCGACTGCCTGACTTTCTGAAGGCTTTGTGATAAGAAAATACATCTTAAGTCTCATTTTCGAAGTTCGCTTGCACTGTATTTTGTTTATAGATGTGCTAATCATCTTTCAAGGTCAGCGCTTTGCTCGTAAGACAGTCTCGCCTTGTTGCATCTCCACATCACAACAGCCTCTCTCATAGAATTTTTTTAAGACTGAATAAGTGTCAGTCTACAGGCTAGTTTGATTTGTGCTATTGCCTCCAGGATTAAAGCATATGATAACTACGGTGTCTGATTTATAAAACAAAATAGCATATGAACAATCTTTTAGTCAAGGGAAAAGTCCCTTTCCTTTTAAGAGTAAGGAAAGAAAAGAAAAATGTAATGACCAAGTCCCAGGTCTCTCCAGGTAGCCAGTTACTAGAGGAGCTATTCCAATTCTGATGCCATTCACCGTGTCAGGGTTATTTTCACTGCAGTTAAACAAGCAGGCTCCGTATCTGAAAGCTGAAGGTTGTAAATCTCCCTTGTGAATGTTGCCTATGACAGGGAAGGAAAGACTTGCATAATTACTACTTGTACTTCCTCAGAGAACATGAGCTCAAGTCTAAAGCAAGGAGGTTGGTCAATAAAACATTGAGGTTTGAAAATGACAGGAAAAGACCTGTCCAGCTCATATGATAGGGAATTTGTTCTTGGTTAGAAAAACAAGCGTATTTTAGTGGAAGCCTCTTCTTCAGGCCTGAGTTTTGGGCAAGTATGCTTAATTTTTCTGCAAGATTACCAGCAGTCATTGCAATTTACAGCTAAATCAATTGAAATTTCTCATAATCTTCCTTCTATGTGAAACATATTACACTGGATTTAGATATGTGGCTAAAATATAGAGAACTATTTACTAATCTAACTTTAAACAGTATTATATTCCTTGATGTCTTTGAAAGAGGTTATGAATGTAAAACCAGATACCAGGAGCAGCACCCTGTTTCCATGAGTAATGCCAAGCCCATGGGAATTACTGGTAGAATATGGTTCTTCTCAAGGCAGTAAGGAGTGCCAGTGCTCGGCATTTTTGGCTGCAATTAGCTACATAGCTTATAGGAGAAGAATAAAATTACTAAGAGGTCCTGAAATCAATTATAAATCTTTTTGGGCTCATGTTTATGCTCACAGTTGTGCTGCTCCCTTTTCACAGCAATCCGCGCCTGGGACTGCGGCGTTGAGACGTTTAAGCCGTGCTGCCCCTCTGGTTGCTCCTCTCCGTTGCAGCCACACAGGCACATGGGACTGACAGTTTTACGTTCTGTTGTGCTTTGTACACTTTTCACTTCTCACTTGGATGTGCCATATACACTCTTTGAAAACTTCTATTTTAAAGTCCTGTGATTCTTTTGCTGCTTCACCACATTCTCCAGGGGTGCTTGAACCTAGAAAACGTCGCACTGCATGGCAAAGATCTGCAGCAGGGCCCTGAGGTAAAAGAGCCTGCAATTAAACATGTGCTTGAGCCACAGGTCCCCCCTGTGCAAGGTTTAGAGAAGATCCTCTATTTCTACCGGATACTGCAGGACTGAATATAATCACCATTTTACAGGATAGAGGCTGAAATATATAAAACCTTGTACAATTTCCCTAATGCCCATTAGGTTATCATCCATAATATCCCAGTGATGAGGAAAATCAGAATATTTTAAGATTCTTTAGAAGTTCTTTAAAAGTTCTTTAGAATAAAAGAGGACTCTTCATAGAGTTAATCTTTCCAATTGGTGTGGCCTGATGATTATTTTTCCTTCTCAGTTCTTTACTTCCAAATACTAACTGTGACACACTTGACCTTGCACACTTGTTAAACTTTGGGTGAGTTGAGAAAAACTAGCCTGTAGACTGACCTTGCGGTCCTTGACACCATAACTAGTTCTGAGAAGAATTCAGATGACTTGGAGGCAAAGATGTTAAAGTGCAGACATAAAGTAAATAGAATATTTGAATCAAATAATTCATATGGAAATAATAGTATCATGATGTATGATAGCCCAGTACTTTCATGAAGCTCAAACATAAGGGGAATGGGATGGTTTTTAAATTTAAAAATCAGATGTTTTTATTTTGCTAACTTTATTCCTATTTGCATGTTCAAAATATTTGAGAGCTGCTTCCTTAAACCATGTTACAAATAAAACGGAAAATGAAGAGAGTTTTAATGTTATGCACATCTTACTTGCACCGCAGGAATCAGATGAAAAGGATACTTTTTTCTAGTGCCGCATCTTAGTATAGTTTTGCAATTATGCTACACAGACAATGCTAACAATTCTTATTAAATACAGGATATCTTCTTAAGATTAATACCAGACTTTTAGGAAGAACTTTTAAACAAATATTTTAAAAATCTGATTTCACTTGGAATTAACTTTCAAAATCCAGTCCAGATATATGTAAAAAATATAAAATGTAAATATATTTTCTAAAGTAGTACAGTATGTGAAAATTATAAATTGTAACATGCTTTGTTAATGCAGCTGAGTGAAGCTTAGTCTCAGATCAGATAGAATCTCTCAGATAAATCATTTATGACTAGATGACTTCTTATCCAAAAGTCAAATATGTGATCATTTACAGAGGTCACCGGCTGTATTCTGCTCTGTGCTCCATAATCAGCTGAACTAAACCCCATGAGCTCCTCTTGATTGTATACTCACAGGGTCACAGCATAATAAAATACTGCTGAAATTATATTTCAGACAAGGAATGCTCTCCCCCGAACTATCCTTGTCCCAGAACAGGGCTGTCCGTATTCATTCCGATACAAGTGACAAGTATAAAGTCCGGTATTTCGGTTTTTAAATTGTATATGCTGGAATCCTTTTTGCTCCAGCGTCAGGTTGGGATTTATAGCTATACAGCATTTTTTGCTAAAGAGGAGAGGTACACAGAAAATACTGAAAAAATTGTGTCGCTTGTTTTTTTCTCCCCTCTTACATCTCTTGCCCCGTGAACATCAGATTATTTAGAAATAGGGGAATGAATCTGTCCTCCTGTTGAAGGATAGATTGAAAGCTGAGATAATAGAGACACTAGTCTTTGCCATTCACCTTATCTCTTCCCTGAGTCCTTCCTGCCTCCCCCATTCCTTGTCTTCCTCAAACAAGTAACTAAACTAAAACAAGTAACATGTTCACTTAGGATATTAGCCTCTGGCATTTCTGTCATTATTTAGAAATATGTGTGGTCTACTAGGAAAATACAGCAAACGTGCTGGATAAAACCTAGAAGAAATAAATGAGATTTCTTTTCCTATGAAATTCGCTACAATGAGCAAAAGCTGTTTGTGAGTAAATTATCCCACGAGCCTCAGATGTTCTGGAAGGAAATATTTTAAGGTGATATTAGCAAAACAGATGTCTGAATAAAGAAAAGCCGCTACTGCCAATCCATAATAAAGACAAATAGATCAATGAAAGCAGGCTGACTGTCCTCAAGAAATTAAGTGTCCGCATGTGTAGCCATTCCTTTGCTTGGTTGTTTTGTTAAATTGATGCTGTGGAGTCACTGCCATCCTTTGGATTCCAGGGTATTAGTGACTGCTTGGGTGCAAGAAATGCTGCTCCCAGGGCAGATGCCAGTGGGGCAGGGCTGGGCAGCTGCGGTAGCTGCTCCCAGCAGCACTCTGGGCAGTGGTGCATACTGGCACACTCTCCCAGAGACAAGACTACAGCTATTTTGCTAAAAAAAAAAAAAAAGAAAAAAAAAAAGAAAAAAAATATGGGGTGTTCTGTAATATTGGGAAGAAAAGACCAGCTTCACGGCACTGGCATTGCAACAACACGGTAAGATGCTTGGGTGTTTTTTTCTCTGGCTTTGAATCAAGAAGCAGAAGAGCCTGTTGCTCTTAAAACCATAAACCAGGCAGGCTGGAGAGCAGCACATGCCCCTTTGCAGCAGCCCTTGTCCTCAGTGTTGCTAGGTCCTGTTGAGAAAAGCTGGATATGATTTTTCCCACAGCCATATTGGAATGGTCCATGGTTTGTATAGTCTTGTGTTATTCATGTGTGCAAACATTTGTGCTGTCAGTGTCCATTTTTAAAGTCTTTCACACCTTTCATGTAAACTGAGAGGGGAAAAAACCCACAAATATAGGACTAAAACAGTAGCTTAATCATTCCATGAAAAAAATAGGGATTGTATCAATGGGGCAGCAAATCACAAAGTTTGTTTAATCAAATACTTGATAAGAAAAGATTAAAATGAATGTAAACCTTAAAGATTTTTGTGAAATGAATTGTCAAGCAATATTACAAATAAACTAGTAAAAATCATAGGCAGTTCACAAACTGCTGTGGAACATGTAAGATGGGGTTAAATGCACTGGATGTGTTGTTCATGGTGCTTAGTTTGATAGCTATGCTCAGAACTGTATTGGCTCTGAGCAGTCATGGACAAATAGACATTGGCTTATGACATATCTTTAGTCCCAGGGAAATGATGAATTAGCTAAGTAGTCTCTAAGATAAGTGTCATATAAGGGCCCACCAAACTCCCTCCTCTCTCTCAAACATGCCTTCATGATGATGTGTGTGCATGTGTACACATTTAAAGAAATGTCTAGCGATATTTCAGGTGAGAGCACCAGCCAGCCTGCACCTACATTTCTCCTTGAGTTGTGCACAGTTTGGGGATCTACAATTGCTACAGTTATGAACTCGAGCTTATTTGTGTGAGCGGTGCCACGCAGGAGCAGACACGGCCCAGACAGCCGTGACCGTGTCAGCGGCGTGTCTCAGGCTGGGTCATGCTAGGGGAAGGCTAGAGTGTCCTTCCCTCTCTTCCCCTCTCCTCATGTAAATTCATGCCCACTACTTGTTGCAGTCATGGTCTACTGGTCTACCACTGGTGAAACCTCCTGAGACTCCCAGTCACCTGTGGGTCATGAGCATGGGGCAGCAGCACCATGAAAATAGAGCAGGCATGTAGCAAATATAGCAGGAAGTTTCCTGAGCTAGGAGTGACATCTCATGGGGACCAAAGCGGACCCAGTGTTGTTGTGCATCATGTTTGCAGCCCCAAGCTACGTCCCGGGACAGCAGCAGCCCGCACTGGGTGTCACACAGGAGCAGGGGTCACCCCAGCTGTGCGCACAGCTGGCAGCGGGGGCAGCCACGTGCTGGGAACATGACACGAGGCAGGGACCTGAGCATCGCCGCGAGTCCGTGCAGAGATCCTCCCGTGCAACCGAGTGACACGGGCAGATGTTGGGAAACATTGGGAAACCTGAACCGCACGTGTGTGTGTGTTGGGGGCTGCTAGATGCAGGGGCCCCATGTAAGAGCCCTGTAGAGTTTATGGGAGGTGCCTTTGGCCTCCGTGAGAGAAGGAACTGGTAGCATTCGGAGAGGGAAAGTACTCTGTTGTTAAGGAGTGGTGGTGGGATTGTTTATTTTTCCTCCCATAAACGTTTTTTTTTTTTAAGGTCCTAATGGAAACAAAGCAAAGTATTATTCCTCTAAAAGCACTATTCTTTAAGTAAACCAGACTCGCTACTTGAAACATTCCCCTGACGTACGGGGGCAGCGGGGGGACGGCCGAGATGCCGTGAGCGCGGTGCCAGCAGGGCAGGGACCCGCCGCAGGGCACCGGGACGGAGCCCGGGGGGAGCAGCCAAGCTGTGGGGCACAGTCATCTTCAGCAACCTGCACATCCTGGAGGTAAACCCCAAAAAGGCAGAAGCAGGGCATCCCAGTGGCCCCACAGGGGCACCTGCTCGGTACCCTACCCCACAGTGTTCAGAGTTATCGCTCAGTTTCATAAGGAATTTTCTCAATGCTTCATTTTTTTTCTCCCCAACCCAACACTCACAAATGCACGGGCCCTGGGCTGCTGGTTCTGCAGATCTCAGTGGGATGGAGCAGAAGGAGCAAATCTGTGTTTGGCACACTGAAAACGAGCCCATGCCTGTCTCACTGCGGCTGATAATGAGAACAGATGTTGACTGCTTGGAGGGGGCTATTTGTGCTGTGCATTACCAGTAATAACAAGTAGTTATAGTTAGCAATTCATATGTGAATGGTATAGATATACATCTGTAGAGACTTCGAAGGCTTATAAACAGATCTGGGTGATCCCAGAATTTGTGCGACTTTACCCCCCAAAACTTTCCTTTTGTTGTCCTATTGCCCCTTTTTTGTATCTCACTCCAGGTCTTATTCTGGTACAGATGAATGTCAACCTGGATTCTGCACTTCCTCTTCTCTAGTGCCTATCGCTATTCCCAAATGCTTTGGGAAAAAACAAAAGTGGCTGGGGTACAAAGACAGCCCTGCTCTGTCTGCTAGGCTCTTCACTTGTCCAAGTTTCTTCAGCAGTCATGAAAACTAGAAACATAAAGCAATTATTTAAAAAGAGAGATTTTGTGCAATTATTGCTTGAAAGATTTAGGAAAATAGCAGTTATTGCAAGATTTGGTATGCAGTTGTGACCTCCGGCAATTTTTTTATTTTTTTATTTTTTGGGGGTACTTCAGCCAGTTTTTAGATGATGGAATGGTCTGCAGAAGAAAGTGATTGCATGTTTTGGGAAAGAAAACAGCCTTAGAGAGGTGTGTACATGATTTCAAAGCAGCCATACAAAGTCAGTAGCAGCTTCGTATAGAAAGGGCCAGCTGCAGGTGGGCAGTGTGTGGGTGACGGGCTCAAAACAACACGGCACGTTGGCTTTGCCAAATGGACACAGTACTATCATGTGTGCCCTGCAGAAGCGTGCAGATGGGCTGTGCATGCTCATGCTGAAGCAGCTGGATGATGGGCTGTGCCTGCACAAAGGTTAGGTGCAACACACATAGTAATGCCTATATTAGATGTTCCAATGTCATGATGAAGTAACAAGACAGAGCAAATCACTCTCTTCTCTAGAAAGTTCTGCCTTCCGCAGGGGTTCTTCTTCATGGAAAATTGTGTTGAACAGCCCCTCACTAGATATTTGCCATCAGCCAAGGTGCAAACATACAAATTGCTCAGGAGTATGTTAAAATGAACACATGCACATGACTAGCCCTTTGTTAAAATGCAATGTTCTGCAGGAAAAAAAAAATACAGAAACATATCTGACTGGGCAAATACAGACCAGGAAGAGTGTGTTGTTGTTTACAAAGAATGAGTTGAACTACCAGACCTATTGCAGACTTTCTTCTGTAAAATCCTGCAAGGTTGCTGCTGCAGGCTTCCGCTGCTGGGATATTTACCTGTATTTTTGTGCTTCCTGCTACATTACTGTGATCGCTTTTAAATTTTCGCATGCCAGCGCTTTGATATGAGCAGCAAATGATCCCCAGGTATCTCAGGAGCTCTGCTACTAGCAAACCTGGACAACAAGGGCTCAGGCAGCACGACTGCCTCCAACATTGTCAATACTTCTCCCTCCTGCCCCCTCTAGCTTCACCCAGCTGTTTTAAATAGCAAGGAGAAATTAAAATTCTTAAAGCCTTGCAGGATGTTTGGATTTCTGCCCTTGATTTCCACTTCTGTGCGCCATGGCTTGAAAATTTGCCCATGATTTATAAATTCCCTGATCGTTTTTCTTTTTATTTATTTATTTTTAAAGCAGAATCGAGCAGAGTTGTGTTGGCTCCACACGCTGCCCACCGCAGCGGAGAGCCCTGGTGCTGCCTGGTTGCAGGGACCGTCCGGGTGACATTATGCAATTACATGATGATAAGCATCATTCTGGAATACAAATGTGAGAGGTAAACAGCTCAGGGCTCTTTATTAGCTTATTTCAGGCGATCTTTCTTGTTTTACTGCGCGGCTCCTCCCCCTTTTACAGTTTTCTGCTATTCTTTACTAATTCTAGCGATTTGAGAAGTGACCTTTAACCCGCGCCGTTTGCAGACTCCTAAAGGGGATAATTGAAATGCCACGGTAAACCCAAGGCAATAAAATATTATTTACTAGGCGTAAAACTAAGGTCGGTTTTCCAAAAAGGAGCGGACACAGCCCCGTCCCGGCAAACGGGGCGCTGCACCTCGGTATGAGCCCCGGGAGGACGCGCGGGGAGCGGCGCGGAGCGCGTCCCGCCGCCGGGATGCGCTTCCCCCTCGCCTTGGAGCGCTTTTCCTTGCACTTGGAAGCAGTGAATGAGTTTATTGAGAGCGGAGCGGCTCCAGCAGCCTGTTTGGGCACGCGTGGGGGGCTCCTCGGTTTCAGCTCCCCGGGGTCAGCAGGTTTGCACCCCAACAGCTCTTGTCAACTGTCTAAGTGACAGCGGGAAGAGGAGCCCAAGGAGAGGGGGGGCACTGCGAGCGCGTGTGGTGCCCCGCGTGTTCGCGAGGGACGGGACCCGCACGGCGAGTGTCTGTGCGAGGCCACTGTCCACGCGTGTCGGAGGCGCCACGGCGGGACCCCGGGGCCGGTACGGCTTTAAAATCCAGCCCCCTTCGCAATAGGCCGGGGCGGGCGCATGCGCCCCGGAGAAGGGTTTCCCCGCGCCGTTGGTG